>RJWT010017417.1:0-19353 GCA_004365215.1 Cuniculus paca | reverse complement strand
GTCAGCACCCACGCCAGCCTTCCCCCCACCTACTCAGCATCCTTGGCTCCACCTCCCCCCGCACCCCCCCAGGCACAGCTGCCGCCTGCCCTGCAGCTGTACTCATAGCCTCTTCCATTCTCTCCTCCTCCTCCGAAACTAAGTATTTTCTTTCCTACATCACTAATTTCTCCCTAATGATCTCTTAATATGGGATCATTCCAACAGGTGAAAACAATGACAATAACAAAATCCCTTCTCTGACCCAGCTATTCCCCGCCTCTGCCCATTTTCTGCAGTATCCTAAGTCTCTTTCCAGCTTGATCCAACCAGGCCATTATCTCCCTCCCCCTCAAAAATAAACCAGCTCTTGCCAGGGATGTCCTCATCTTGCAGCACCTCCAGCAGCATGCACACGGCTGACTGCATCCTCCCTGAAACTGCACCGGCTGCCCCTTCCCAGGCTCGCTCACTGGCTTCAGCTCCAAGCAGCAGTCAACGCGCCAGGGCGCCAGGACTCAGTCCTCAGCACTCTTCTCTACCTCCCTGGACTATTTTCACAGCTTCTCAGTTGGCTACCCTGCCTCTCCAGCCCCATCTCTACCAAGCAACCACTGTAAAGCACTGCTCATTTGTGTCACTCCCCTGTGAAATCCCCTGGTGTTTTTTTCTTATAAGCTACAGGGTAGGAACCTCCCCTGAGCAAGGCCCCAACCCCAGGTGCTAACCTCCCTCGCTTCCTGGCCCAAGCCATAATGGCTACCTTCTGATACTACAAAAACACACCAGACTTGTTTTCTGCACCTGCTGGGCCATGGCATGTGTTGCTTTTTTTTTTTTTTTTTGGAGTCCTGCTATGTAGCCCGGGTGGCCTCGAGCTCACGCTGATCCTCAGCCTCCCAAGTGCTGGGATTACAGGCGTGAGCCCCTATCATGGCCTGTTTTATGGGTTGAATTTGTCCCCTCAAAATTCATATGTTGAAGTCCTAACCCCCAGTACCTCACAATATACCTGTATTTGGAGACAGGGTCTTTTTTCTTTTCTTTTTTTTTTTTTGAAACAGGGTCTCACTTTGTAGTTTAGGTTGGTGTTGAACTTACTATGTAGCCCAGGCCGGCCTCAAATTTGCTGTGATCCTCCTGCCTCAGACTCCCTAGTGCTGGAATTACAGGTATGTGCTACCATGCCCAGCCTGGGTCTTTTTAAAAGTAGGTAAGGTAACGTGAGGTCTTAATCCATCTCTATGACCCATGTCTTCACAAGGAAATTTAGCCAACGACAGGGAAAGGGTAGAAATATGAAGAAACAGGAAGAAGGCAGCCATTTACCAGCCAAGGAGAAAGGCCTCAGACGAAACCAACGATACGACACCTTGATGATGGACTTCTGTCTCCAGAACTATGAGACAATCAATATTTGTGGCCTGAGCCCCAATCTGTGGTATCCATCATGGCCACCTGAGTGACCAACAGTCTGGAAGATGTTCTTTCCAGATGCCCCATGACTGCTTCCTTCTTTCCACGAGTCTCAACACAGGGACACCTACGCTGAGTGGCCTCCCCAAACCACACTATCTGAACACAGCACCTCCTCCCACAACACTGTGCTTTGTCTTCCTCACAGCCTTCATCATTATCACCAGTCATCCTGTTTGTGTTTACTGCCTGTCTTGTCACTGGACTACTGACCCCTGGAGGCCTCCGAGGGTACTGTATCCCCACCTGCAGCAGTGGCTGGTACTCAGGAGATTCTCTGTTGACAGACTGACCAGCTCCAGCTTTGCATCTGACAGCAGTCCTTCTGGTTCCCTCTGCCTCAGGCAGGCTGCTCCTGGTGTCCAGGAGCACTTCCTTCCAACCTGAATTCCTTTCCTCCCATCAGCTTTCACCGTGGTTCCCTGAGAATCTTCTTGTTCTCCCCAGCAACACTGAACCTATCCCATTTAACCCACATATCCTTCTTTCTCTTGGCCCTTGGCCCCAGCACATGGCAGGGAACTCTCCATCTACCCCACCACACACGATACAGTCCACTGAGAGCGGGAATAGTCATTCACACGTTCGTATCCTGCGCGCTGAGCTAGGGCCTGATACAAACCCAGTTACTCAATAGATGTATTCTGAATTGGATGCCCACCTGCTCAGTGTTAAAAGCCATGGAGTGGCCTCATGCTCTAGCTTCAGGAGTACTATCACAGAGGCAGGGGCAGGACTGGGTGAATTCTCAAAGTGCTCTGCACACTGAGACTGGTTCCATGCTTGTTGTGTCCAGCTGCTCGTTCAAAGATCCTGGTTGTCCCCCGGAATGATACTGACCCCCACCCTGCATGTGAAGGGCAGGAAAGTGCAGCATTGGCACACGGTGGGGTGACCAGATCCTGGACTTACCTGGTTCTTGTGAGTGGTCTGCATTTCGCTGACTTGCCTGCACTGTCAGGGAGTGGAAGAGGACCCACAGGGAGCAGGGAAAGCCCCGGAAATGCGGCTCACTCCCCTGGCAGCCAACCCAGTTCACCTTCTTGGTAAGAACAGCATCCTAAGGGACACATACGAGCACGAGTTCACAGTGGAGAAGAAAAGGCTGACAAGGAGAGATGAAAAGAGAAGCTTCTAGGCTTAGCTAAATGACAGCATATAGTCCCATGACAAATGAGGTCCTTCTTCGTCACCTTAAAGGTGACACTTCCTTCCACCTGTTCCACCCAACCAAGGATCAATACATCTGAAAATCCATGGTACAGAACAAGTTTTACACCTGTTCTAGCCTCAACGATTCCACCTATGGAACGAAGGGGCTAATCTGCAAGCTCTGACAGCCCACAAGTCCACAAGGCTTTGCTGGCTGCAGTGGCCCACCTCCACAGAGTGGCACGAGCAGGAGCCCCAAGACATGCCCTGGAGAAGGCCATGCTGAGGAGTACAGCAGAGTGGTAGCTAAAAACCCTGGTCTCTCACCACTTTTTTGTTTGTTTGTTTGCAGTGCTGGGGATAGAACCTAGGAGTTGTTTATCCTAGGCCAAGTACTATGACTAAGCTGTATCTCCACCCCTACTCGTTGATTTTTAATCACAGCCCAGCCACTTACTGGCACCTCAGACAAGTTATTTAGTCTCTTAACTTCTGTTCTTTTATTTGCTAAATGGGGATATCTACCTCCTGCTAAAGATAATTTATGAGGATTAAATGAGTTATGCATGAGGAACTCAATACACAGCAGTTTGTTTATTAATAGAAGCATCCAACCAAGATTGCTAACATCTTCCTGAATACTAACGGGTGAAGAGACTAGAGATCATAGAGATTATAATCCCTTTTCTGTTTCCATAAATATCAAGAATGGAAAGATATTCATCTGCCTCCCAGACTCACCTCCTTCCTGCTGTCCAGGGCAGTTTTAAAGAAACTGTAAGGAATTTTCTTTCTCTGCTGCCTCTTAAGCCAGTCATTTGTGGAGTGCAGAAAGTTCTGGACCAAGGGCTGGCCAGGAAAGTACTGTGAAGGTAAAAAAGTAGAAGTTGGCTAGTGAAAAACAATTCTTTCAAGTTTTAATGTCTTTGGTGGGTCAGGGGCTATACAGAAGAGGGCCAAGGCAGGTTTTCTAGAATGTTCCAAAACCACCAAGAAAATATTCTGCCTAAGGCACAAGCATGGATTCCTCATGACCACTGCTCTGGAGCAGCCCTGTAAGCTGCAGGAGGAGCTTACAGGGCTCCCCATATGGCAGGGGAGCCCCTAAGCAGGGCTAGGCCCTGAAGGCCTCTTCCTTCAAGGCTGGGGCTCTCATTCTGACCCCTGTGACTCATGCCACAACTGGGAGGAAGGCCTGATCTCTGTGCAACTTCCCAGGGCTGATGAGAACCCTATTCACACTTCCTCTCTTCAGATGGCTTCTGGTGAGGCAGCTGACCGGTTGGGCTAATCCAGCAAAAGATCTTTCATTTGTATTCCACAGACTACCAGGTGTGGGATAGGCCAACTCAGGGGCTTAGCACCAAGATCCAAATCCTGATGGCAACTCCCAGTTGTCTCTGAGGAACACAAAAAATCTACTTTGACAATAAAGTCAATTCAAATTTGATTAGTATCAGCACTTTGAAACCACAAGGACCCCAGGGAGGAGGATATGTGTTTGTGCACATATGTGCATGGGGGTTAGGGGGAGGCAAAACAAAAGGCAGCAGCACAGCAGGTCAGATGAAACCATGAAGAGGCACATACAGAGGACAGTGACTTGAAGACTTGTGAAGAAAAAAAAAGGGAAAAAAAATTCAACAAGCGTGAGGTTGTGAGTTCGATCCCCAGTACTGCAAAAAAAAAAAAAATTCAAGAGAAGGACCCTGGAAACAGGACTAATTAAACAGAAAAAACCTGCTACCAGGTCTATTCCTGAGAAAGCCATGAAATACTCCTATCAAACCTCAGGGGCTGGACGCCTTCCTCCAGAGTGAGAAGGGGCCACAAAGGATAGAGCTTCACTGTGGCCCCTTCTGGGGCTCACCCACAAATTTACAGCCTAAAGTCAGCATTTCTCTCTGACCTCCACCTGGCATGCCAATTTAGCCAGAGTCAGACGATGTTTTACAGGGAGCAGGGAAACCTTGGAGAACACACGCCACCCAGTGGCCAGTCCTGCCAGCTGCTCAGGTGAGGGAGCAGAGCAGAGAGCAGGCAGGGGCAGGAAGACACTGCAATAAGCTCTCTCCCCTTCAGGTTTTTGTGCCCATGAGCTCCAGGTGTTTAGAGCAGGGGCTGGAAGAGGTGTGGGTGCAGATCCCCCCTGAGCAATGTGGTTCATGTCTCCGGGCTGTCATCTCATCTATAAAATGGAGAGTATACTGGTACCCACCCATGGAGTTCATGAGAAACAGATGTGAGTAAATACACAGTCACTGTGCAGCTGCCAGCCTGTCAGAGCTCAAGTGAAGGAGCTGCTTCTATTGTTATTCAGGAAGCTGCTACTTACGCATGGCTGAGGCCAGAACACGCAGTCTCCAGGCAGATATGCACACAAAGGTCAAACAGGAGCTCAGTGCTCATGGCCTCTGCTCCCACTAGAAGCTGGCTTCCCTCTGCTCCAAGGCCACCCTGTCCTCTCTCAGTCTGCCTTCTGGGAGGGAGGCCTCATTCCTCCCAGTCATCTGCAAGCACGGGATGTAAGCAATAGGGCAGGCACACCCCAAAGTGTCGCTGAAGCCTCCATTCAACTCGGGCACTTTCAGTCTGGCTGCAAACAGCCTCAACTGAGGCCACTCTCAAAACCAGCTTCGTGTATAGCTGAGAGACGCGAGTAGCACGCAGGAAACCATTGCCCTAGGAGGTTTCCTGTGCAGTGGACTGGACTGGACTAAATTTCTTGTCTCCTGAGGTCTGCTAGGAGAACATGCTAGAGGTAGGAGGAATGCACACAGACTTGCTCTAAGGTTTTCCTCTCGGGTGCCCAGCTGTCTGCCTCAGGCTTCAGTACTATAGGGAATAAGCAGCTCTCAGGTGTCTGAGAAAAGGCCTTTATTACCAAAAAGGGTCCATTCTGCAGAGGACCAACAAGGGGGGCTGAAGGCTGCCTTGCTTTAGGCTACAATATGCTTCCTAGGGTCCTCTCAGTGTACTCACAAGGGTACTTCACCGAGTCAAGTGGGCCAGGAGGGTGAGGACTAGTGAGGTGGAAAAAAGGGACACATGCAGGAAGTTCCTGAGAGGCACACAGGGACCCAAGGACAGTCATAGATCAGGCTGAGGGTGGCAGAATCAGTAGCCAGCCCTGAAGGGGACCAGTGCCTGCATATGACTCAGTAGCCCTTGGCAACGGCCACCTAAGTTTCAGCAGGGCAGCACTGGCAGTGGATCTGGAACCAGAGCGGGTGTGGTTAAGGAGGCAAGAGAACGAAATGCTCAAGAGACAACAGGTCCTCAACAAGCAGGAGCTCTACTCCATGGAGTAGACACCTTCCTAGGAAACCACAAAGGAATATGGCAGGCAGGGCTAGAGCAAGGGACCCAGTCATACTGCAGGGGGACAGGAGTTTCAGGAAAGCATCCTCCTCACTGTTGTATTCCAGGGATCCTGCTTTCCCAGTGGCCATAGCAGGGACACACTCTAAGACTCGAGTGAAGTAGAAGACTTAAGCAGGCAAGTGAAGAGACAGTCAGGAATAGGTGTCAGGACTTCTGGCCTGTGTCCCGCCCCCACGCCACACAGCGTCTTCCTAGTAGCACAGGGTTGCTGTGGAGTATGGCTGCCTAGAGGGCAGCAGGCTCAAAGGACTGGGATGGCTGAGGTCCAGGTATGCAGCCAGGCCCTGGAGGGAGGCTGGCACAGCACGTGGTGTACAGGCATGCACACTACCACATGTGAACTGCGGGGATGAGGGGAGCCATGGCCTTGCTCACCTTGGCCAACACTGCCACAAACTTCTTCAGGGCCACCAGGCGCTGCCCTTCCAGGACCGAGAACTTGCCCACTTCTACCCGCAGGATGTAGTGCAGTGCAGATTCCAAGTCAGCCATGTAGATCTTGGAGCTGAGAACACAGGGGAAGGGGGTGTTAGCCACCAGGCAGGGGCTGGGGAAGAGCCTCAGGACTAAACCGACAGAAAAGGAGGGGCATTGCTGATGGCAGAGTCCCTTAAGTTAGCACTGGCTCTGCTAATAATCCACTGAGTGACCTTCAGAGAATAACTTAACTTCTCTGAGTCTTAATTCTGATATGATAGGAATAATAATACATTTCTCATAGGTAAGTTGCTGAGAGGATCAAATAGAAGGGTACACTGTGGCAAGGAGGAGGGGTTTCTCCTTCCCAGTCCCGGAACCAGCTGCCCCTGGACTCTCCAATCAGGCCCTTACTTTAGCTTTATTCTTCGTTCTGAGCACAGCCTCCCATGGGCAGACAAACAGACCAACAGTGCACACACACACATGGCCCTGGGAGAGCGGGGCCTGCCGTGAAAGGCTGGAGGTGTAGCTGCCCACCAAGGCTGGGGCTGGGGCAGCGGAGGGCAGGGTAGGCAGCAGCCTTTGGATTTCCCTCCAGGCTGAGGGGCTGTTCATGGCTGCCAGACCTCAGTCCATTGCGCCTTGGGGAGAAGCTGGGGGACCCAGCAGGCTATGCCACCCCATGCCCACCATGCCCCCTCGGGGCCTGGCTCAGGCCTGATGGGAAGAGCCCTGGCTGCTCTCTACATACCTTGAGACCTGGTTCCGGCCTAGGCTTGAGGGAGAGCTAGTTCTGTGAACTTGGGCAACTCAACCTACCTCACGTGGCCCCAGGCCTCTCACCTATTAAAAACAAATCACTACCAAATCTACCTCCTGAAGGTAGAGAGCCAGCAACGCCAGTGACAGGGTGAGCACAGTCACTACCTGTGCTTTACCCTCAGGGCAATGTCCTCCCTCTGCACCCCACTCTGACATCCTCTGGCCTCAGTTTACCTCTTCATTCTCATGTGCCTCCTGAAGAAGTAGCTTCAAGACCAAATGAGGTAACATGGGGAAGGTGACTTATGTGATATGGGCGCTGACTGGACAGTATGCTTTCCATCACAAAAGATAACATGATGTGCTGTCAGGACTCCCCACATTCAGCTCTGGGGCCCTGGCAGCAGATACTTGGGAAGCCACCAATTAATTGTTACACTCCCACACAGCTGCCAGTTAACTGCTGCACTCCCTGTGCATGGCTAGCAGTAGGGGCACCCCAAAGGTCAAGGCCAGACTTTGGGGTCAGGTGGAACTCTAGGCTTCGAAGAGCAGGTGCTACAGCCATGATAGGAACAGGAAGAATAAGACAAGAATGAAGGAGGTGTGGTCTGTGGGGGCCGCAGAATGAGGGGTATAGCCTTACCGATCTGCAAATTTCCACACTGTGGGCGCTATCTTGTCAGGAGTGGTTGGCACAGCTGTGGTTGGGGTAGCCTCCCTCGTGAGCCCAGAGAGCCTCCGCAGGTAGGCAGTGTAGAAGGGCCTGGACTCCACCAGCCTGTGAGGGAAGAGTGCACAGGGGAAGCAATAGTTACAAAGGACAAATCCTAGGACTGACCAACGTCAGCAGAGCAAGAAGGATGGCTCCCGACAGGCTTAGCAAGAAGTATCTAAACAGCTCCATTCTCACCCTTGGTGACGTCAAAATTAGGTTACCAAGGCCTCATTCACCCCTTCTATTCACTGCACACACTGTGGATAAGCTCTTTGATACCAGCCTAGTGTGGCCTCGTCACCTGGAATAGCAGCTAGACCTAAGAACCCTGCAACTTACTCTGGGACTCCAGGCAGGGCCACAGTCTGGACAAGCTGTGGACAAAGTGCCTGAAGGGCATGTAGCCCCTGTAGGGCAGCATCGTGTCCACGAAGAGTTGAGCAGTGCTTGCCAACATGCACCAGGCCTTGGGCTGGATCCCCAGCACTGCCAAAAGGAAAAAAAAATCTTCCCATAGACAACATTAGCTGGGTTTAGCTAGCTATCTCAGACCAAAGTTTCAAAAGGAGCTGACCTCAAGGCAGCTGCTCACTCACAAGTACCATGAGATGACATTAGCCTCCAAGTCAAAGAAGTCTGTTACATGATTTTTTAACAAAATAGCATTACCAACAAAGAAACTTTTGATTTCTCTCTTCTGATACAGCAGAGCCCTCAAACGCAAGCACAGTCTTCTGAACACAAAGTCCTCTCATCAGGGTCAGGCCACCCGCAGGCAGAGATGCCCAGCCCAGCAGCAGTGTGGTAGGATGCCCCGGGGGAGCTGGCATCAGGAAGCATTGCTTTCCACTCTGCTGTCCTGGCCCAGTGTTTATCGATGAGCAGATGGCTGGGGAGCGGCATCGTCACAAACAATTTTCTCCTCCGCCAGCTCCAAGTGAAGAAACAATGCCTCCTCTCCCCACCAGTGCCGGCCTGCCTAAAATCTCATCCTCTCTGTGCCCCTGCAGCCAGGATGTTTCCTGCCTCTCGGACAGGCCTGGCCCAACGCTGTCTGGTGACCTGAGCCAGGGCAAGGGCAAGTGGCTGCTCCGCCCAGCCTCATCACAGGATGGCACTAATGCCCTGAGGAGCAGCTCACTGGGCACCTCAGGCGAGCACCGATCTCCCTGGCCCTCAAGCTCTACCAGGCAGGCCAGGCTGACATCAATCATCTGCCCATGGAGGGCACGGAGGCACCATCTGGTGTCATTTAGCGGGCCATTCAGCAGCAGGAGCCTGACAGAGGGGCTAAGGCTGGCCTGATTGTTTTCTCTCAGATTTTGGAACAGGCTATTGTCTGGCTCCTAATGAACTTTTCTGCAATTAGAAAACCAAAGGGAGGGTCAGGCATATCTGAGTCCTTGCCAGGCCTGCAGCCTGCCAGTGAGTCTGTGTGTTGACAGAGGAGGATGGGGAATAGGGCCAGGGTTGGGGTGGGTGGTACACAGACAGGGCTGAGGCAGGACCCTGGGTGACTACAGCACTGGGGCCCTATAACGCCTGTCCCCCACAGAGAGGCTGACCTCTGCTTCTCCTGCACTGATGCTCCTCTTGTTCTCACAAGATTCTCCAAGGAGAAAGAACCTGTGTGCCAGGGCTGCGGCCACTAAGGGTAGGAAGAGTGAGTACAGGGCGGGAGGGAGGAGAGAGGACAGAGAGACACTGCACTCACACAGGGACTCTGGAGACAGAGCCATTCCGAAACAGCAGGTAGCAAGACGGGAAGTCTGTGACACCAAACTTGCTCACCACGTTGCCCTCTGTGTTCAAGACCCTGCGCACTGCCATGCCTCGGTGCTGGGACAGGTCCAGAGCTACCTGCAAAGACGGTAGGACATCTGGGGGTCACGTTGGTAGAGGGAGCCAGGGAAAGAAGCTCGGCTTGGTGTCGGGCAGGCACCACATGGCAGCGGTGCTGTCCAGACTTAAAACATTTTCCAAAGTAGAGCATCGTGATGAATGCGACATTTATGCCATCAACTGCAATCAATCCCTAGGCAATAAGAGCCAAAAAGCACCCAAGAAGAAGAGTCTTGGAATGATGTAGACCACACACATTGCATTTTGTGAGGCAATCTCAAATTACTATAATTTTTTCCTAATAAAATCAATTTATAAAAGGCACAATAAAATGTAGTTTTATTTTTATTCTTGTATTAAAAAGCTTTCCACCTATATTCCAGGTTAGAAAAATATACTCACCAGACATGATTATTTTTACATAAAAATAAGATTAGAAAATATTAACATTTATTATTACATACTATACACAGATGGTCTCATTTTACTTTCAGACCAATGCTGAAACAGGAACTACCATTATGCTATGGCTGTCAGCTTGTGAACCCCGGTTCCACCAAACCAAAACTCTCCCTGACTTAATTTCCTCCTCTGCAAAATTATTATAATAATAATACCAATCTCAGGGGGCTGTTCTGAAGATACATGAGTAGATATATAAATATTTATTTTAAAAATCCTCAATTGGAAATAGTGAAATGGATCTTAAGCATATAAGAAGGCAACCAGGAGATGAGAGGGAGGGAGGGGAGAGAAGTAAGATTTTAAAAAGGTGAGAGTAGAGGGGATTGTTAAATGTTGTGTATAAGCACCAAGTCCTTTAAGAAACATGATCATCATGTACTACAAACATACCAACATGTATTTTAAAACATATGCACGTACACGAAGGGGCGTAAGAGATGCAGAGATGGCACAGGGGAGGAGGACAAGGAGATTAAAAAACGTAATTAAGAGGGCCAGGGATATAGCTCAGTGGCACAAGCACTTGCCTGGCAAGTGCAAGGTCTTGAGTTTAATTCCTGATTACCCCCCCCAAAAAAGGAAAGAAATGTCATATACCAACTTGCCCCACAATGAATATAATAATTATGCACCACAAACATGTACCAATAAAAAAAAATCCTGTTTTATAGCTGAAAAACCTGAGGCTTAGAAGTGCATCATATCTTCAGAGCACACAGCCAGCATGGGGTTTGAGCTCCTGAGTGGGTCTTAGCCCCTCTGCCCTGCTGCTGCCCCACTAATCCTCCCAAGCACCTCTGCATGGACACGGGCCCTTGCTCTAGTTACACAGACGACGGCGGAGGAGGCAGGCAGCAGAGTCGAGTCCAGTCAACACCCATCAACCACCTGTGTATGGCAGGCCTGACCCAGGCATGGACAGGGACTGCGCAAGCTGCTCGCACCTCCCCACTTCCTGTGCTTTCCCCGAAGAGCAGAGAGACGACACGCTTCTGCTTCAGCTCCCAGGGCACCATCAACTCTGCTGGATGTGCTTCAGCAGGAAAACCATCTCTGGCCCACAGCGGGTTCATGTCTCATCTCCCATGAACTGGAACATCCCAAAGTGCATTTGGGCGCAGTGCTCAAGCAGTGTTTGGGCAAGTCCCCGACGCAGCAGCACAGTGGGCACTCGGCATTAAGCTACGAGATCATCTTTATGAAGTACTGATTACATGCCAGCTATTAATCCAGGCCCTTTCCTTAAACTGCCTCACCGGTCTTTCCCAGTAACATCAAAAAGCAATGTAACTATTCTTACTCTGTAGACAGGGAAATGAGGTTCAGAAAAACAGAGCAACTTGCCCAAAGATATACGATGTAAGTGATGGGGTGTAAATTCAATCCACAGCACTTGGTAAAGGACCCGCTTCCTCATGAGAAGCACAACTCTCTCTAATATTCCCACCTCCCCCAGTGTTGTACTCCAGTTCTATGTGGGTGATGTACTGTGGAAACAGCATTGGTTTCCATATCAGACAGCCCTGGGTCAAAGCCTTGTTTTACTTTATTAGCTTTGTGAACCTCATGCTTGCCAGGCAGGCGCTGTGCCACTGAGCTATATCCCCAGCCCCTAGCTGTATGATCTTGGACATTTTATTTGGTAGTCTTTGTTAGTTGTGGGACAAGCGGCCAAGTGTGTCAACAATCGAGTCCTATACTCGATAAACAGGTGTTATGATTGACATTAGGAAGGTAAGACCAGGCACAAAGGTTTTAAGTGGAAAGGCCCAGCCCCTACACTTCACATGTCTCCCAGCAGGGGTCAGGCAGTACCTAGCTAAGAAACACACAGGGACAAGACAGCTACCCCTGGCAGTAAAGCCCTGCCCCTGAATGGGAGCTCCCTCCCACTGGCCAACCTAGTGTTGCAGGGAACCTGAGGCAGCTCACCTCTCTACCCAGATAGGAGCCTTCCGGCTCAAAGATCAGGGCCAGATATTCTTCATTGTTTCTTGCAAAGAATCCATCAATGTCCTCCAGCCTGTTAAGAGACAACTCATGGTCATACAACATCCAGTGGGAATGAGGGAGAACTCCAGTGGTCGACCACCCTGTAGCTCTGCGGTCTTCCTCTGCCAGTCCTACAGGGGGAGGAAACCAAACCTTCAGTCTCAAAGGATGCTGCCCATGTTACCTAAGGACCCACCTTGGCTGTTTTTACTTTTTCTTTCTGTCTCTTCTAGGAGTCAAGAGTGGGCAGAAGGCAGGGAGGTTTTGAGACCAGTTGCTTCCACATGGCCCAGGCTAACTGACAGAACCCATCAGATGTGTAACAAGTCAGGACCAACTGGGAAGGTGGCATTTTGTTCGCAGGAGAAGGAACAAAAAGGGAACCAAAAGGCTACAGGTGTAGTTCAGTGCAGAGCAACTGCCTAACACACTGCAGGCCCTGGGCTGCATCCTCAGCGTAGGGACTGGGGAAAGGATCGCAGAGAGAGAAAAGACAGACCCAGAGAACCAGGAAGTCCTGGGTACAAGAGACCTCAGAAGCTAATTAATTCAGTCTCCTTAGTTTAAGCTAAGAAAACCAAGGCTCAGTTTCTCAAGTGGAAATGATTAAGGCAGCAAATTTTATGCCCCCATCAGAGAATTAAGCCACAAACTGTTTTAAGAACTCAACAGTTTCAACAGAAAATACGAAATGATTTTTCTTATTCCAGTGAAAAAGAGAATAACTCACATATGCTTGTGAAGCCAGCAGGTGAGAAGGCACAGGGGAAAAGGAGACCACATGTTTTTCAATCCTGGGGGTCATACCCATTTTTATTTTTGACACAGGGCCTCACCAAGATATCCAGGCTGACCTCAAACCTTTGATCCTCCTGCCTCAGCCCCGAGTAGCTGGGATTACAAGCGTGTACCACCATACCCAGCTCACATCTTTTTATTTTCAACTTGGTAACTCACTTCCCTCTGCTGGGTCCAAGGACATGGCAGGGGTCAACCCCAAAAAGCTGCAACGTGAGGTAGCTGCTAGGGGCCAGCCCCGTAGCAGTACAAGTGGATATACCAGAGAAGAGCAGGTCAGAGTGCACCTGCTCGTGGATTGAAAGAGGTGCTGTGGATACTGCCAACCTGTGGGGTGGTGTTATGTGCTGGCCTCTCACCACCTCCCCAGAGGCCTTCAAGCGCCCACTCCTGCCCCGTGTACCTTCCTAGCACTGGACCTTCACTGTATTTGAGTGGGGCTCCCTCAGCAGTGCCTTCTGGTACATGGATTTGTTCCTTCTTGGCAACAGTCCTCCCTGGTGGGCTTGAGTTCTCATTCAGAAACAGGGAGTCTAATGTTTACAGCTTTGCTCTACGGAGTCCCTGCCCTTCTCACAGTGGCATTTAACCTCCTTGGTCCGCTTCATGCCCATTCTGTCAGTGGCCTTTCCTGAGTTAGAACATGTGAAATCCTGCAGCAAGAGGAACCTGACACCAGCTACTCCAAAGCAGTGTCCACCCCAAGGGAAAGGAACAGGAAGAATCCACATGGGTCCCCCTGTCCTGAAGTTCCCACCACCCTCTCATTCCCTGGCCTAGAACCCTGGCCTATGCTGCGCTAAGCCTGTCCCAGCCCAAAATACTTGGCAGGTTCCAGTGGTGGACAGGCCAGGGGCCACGTGTCACGGTGGGACTCCAGGGCATCAATGAGTTTCTCCCGCAGCATCTGCACATTAGCACCAGCCACTGTGAATGAAAACGGGCACAGAGGTAGGGTCAGGAGAGAAGGACAGACTTCAGACCATGACCCATCCCCCAGAAGGCAAGAAGCAATGCTCACAAAGGCTCTGCCAGGGACTCTCTGGTCTGCCCTGACACCAATCCCATTTTGACATGAAGACCACCCTGGGAACATGGTGCCCCCGCTACCCCAGGACCCTGGATGGGCCACATCTGACGGGCTTTTCTGCCTGACTTTTCTAAGGCATCTGACTCAGAAGACACCTAGGAAAATGTGTTAGGCTTCACCCGGGAGCCTCCCCACCCTGGAAACCGTAGTTAAAGAGGGAGGCAGTGAGAGGAAGACATTGACAATGCCAACAGGACAACCAGAGCCAAGGCACCTACCAGGCAATGTTGTTCCTGTGCCATTCTTGGAAAAGGCCTTAAAAAACTGGAAGCAAAAACAGGCAAGAGTCAGTAATGCACACTGGTTAAGGGCATGATGATGGTGTCAGATGGACTTGCGTTTCAAGTCCAGCTGCTTATTAACTGGGGTGACTTTGGGCAAACTACTTAGCTTTTTGGAACCTCTATTTCATCTGTAAAATGAAGATCAGGGAGTTTTTGCTCTTGCATCTAGATGTTGATCCCCTTCCCCATTATCCTCACATTCAACGCCCCCCATCCCAACACGGAAACACCCATAAAACCAGGAGACAGCAGCCCTTAGACTTCACTGGAGACAGACTCTCTCTGCAAAGCACTAGCACCTAGCATATAATCACTGGAAACTATTTACTGCACAAGTTGATGGTGAAGAATCATTTCTGTTTTCCCTTGCATATCCATTTGAAGGAATAATATGAAGTCACTTTATGCATCCCTTGGAAATTGTCAGCTTTCCTTGGTCAATCTGGCCTTGTCCCTTATCTTGGAAAAGGGGGCCCTGAAGCTGGAGTCTCCATCACTGAAAACGCCCCACCTAGCACAGTAAAGCAAAGGTGGGGCTCTAGAATAGTCCCCCACTGAAGAGTAGGCCTGAGCCCCCAGGGAAACAAGATAGGCTAGTTGGACTCATTATTTTGTCTTATTTTGCACACACATGACATCCCAGGTCTAATCTGTCACTTCCTTTAGGCTAGAAGACAGAGATCACAGGATTACTCCTTATAATCCCGGCTTTGCCCCAGTAGTCAGCTGACAAGTCTTGCTTTTCCTTTCTTGTTCAGGAGGATACAGGGTTGGTTGTCCTGAAAGACAGCTATGTACCTGGGAAAGAGCCTACAGGATGGGAACAGACTCCATCCTAAGCATCCCTAACCTCAGGACCACTTTTAGCTACTCTGGGCCCCTGCCTCCAACAGTACACCACTTGCTCTATTCCCATGCTGGTATGGTAGCTGAGTACACCAGAGCCTGGTATCCTGTGCTCTGGTGGACCTGGGTCCAAGATCTGGCTCTACTATTCTGTTGCTGTCTAACCTTGAACAATACATCAACTTCTCTAAATTCCAGTATTCTCATCTTTAAAATGAGTGTGACACCGTCTACCTTGAATTGCTGTAAGAGTTCAGTGATAACCCTCTAAAATGCTTATAAGGCACTTATACCTGATATACACAGCAAGGAATCAATAAATGCTAACTGCATCACCACCACCATCATCCCCTTCCTTCCTACTATTTACCATTAGGAAACATTGGTCAGTCATCAGCTCACCCAAATCTGAGCAGGTATCTATCTTAAAAGGGGCTGGCCTCCCTCAAAAGACACCTTCCTGAGCCCAACTGAGCCTCAAAGCCCCAGGCATAGGAGTTTTGAGAGGGAACCAAGAATAACTCGGGACTCTACAAGGGACACTCCCACAAGGTGCAGGGCCAAGGGAAGGCTCTGCTTTCACTCCCAGTGCCCCGGTGTGGTCACTCAGCCTTCCTCCCTCTGTCTTTAGTTTAAACCATATACATTCTGAAACAGTCACCACCTGAGCTCTGGCTCCCACACCTGATGGTCTTCGGGAACTTCCCTATCAATTAGTTTCTCTGTCATCATTCCTTTTTTCTACAGGTCCTTTCCTGAGACAACATATTCTGATTCTCCTAATGTAAATTTTAGAAGAAAAAGAACACAAAGAGGAGGATGGGAATAAAGACAGGCCCTCTTTCCTTACCCAGTTACTGCATTTTCTGTGTCCCTGTGCTGCCACGGACCTCAAAATGATTTCTTCTCACTCCTTAGACTTTTCTCTCCATTCCCCTAACTGTTGGTTCTGGTGCTCACCCCACCACTCAGCTGAAATTCTTCTAGGAAAAGGTCAGCAGTGACCTCTCTAGCCAACCTAAAGAACCCACACTGTACCTGGTCTCTCTGCAGTATCTGATGCTATTCCTGCCCACTTGCTGCCCCCCTGGCTAGCAGCCACATTTTATCGATATTCTCCTTTTGCCTTTATGTCAACCTCCTCCTGGTTTGCCTCACCCTGACCCGCCCTTCCTGGCCACTCTCACCCTTGACCACTCTCCTCTGGCCACTGTCCCTGTCATCTCCTGTCCCCAATCATTAGACTTCTGCTTACAGGGTCTTTGAAGGGTCAGTCACAAAGGAGGGGCTCAATCTTTGCTTTTGAATGAATGAGTATATAAATGAATCAGGAACAAACCTATTTTCTTCCTTGCCAACTAATCATCTACTTTATCCAACTGATTTGCAACTAATCATCTACTTTATCCAACTGAACTTCCTGTATCAGGTCCTGGTTCCTTCTGGTGGCTTCCACACAGGTGTCAGGGCACCCCCACCCCCACTTCACACCAACTCGGTGCCACCCCTCCTCCAGCCCGCTTCTCCACCTGTGTCTCATCTCACCATGTAATTGGTCTTTCTCCTCCTGTCACTCAGACTGGCATCTCCCTCTCCCACAAGCCCCATCCAGTGAGTCTACAAGTTCTGTGACTCTGACCTTCAGGACACCCCTTCGCCAGCTCTCTCCTTGTCTACCTGTCTAGATCAAGGCTGACAAGTGACAGCTTAATTCCTGAACTACTGCACCTCAGTCCCAACCCTCTTCATGAGCCAAAAATTTTAATATACTCAATCTTCTTGTTTTTCAGTCATTTTCCTGATTGCTATCAAGACTACTTTTCTAATGCACAATTCTGGCCTTATGTTGCTCCTCCTCAAATCTCTTCCATAATGCCCTAACGCCCATAAATAAGGTCCAGACTTCTTGCACTCAAGGCCTGCCTTCCAGGATTTGAACCCAAAGTGACCTCGCACTGCTCCCGTTCACTGTACTCCAGCTACAATGGACTTTACCCCCCACTTTCCACCGAGCCAGAGCAGGACTGTATCATATTCATCTCTGTAAACCCCATTGCCCTGGCACAGCATCCAGTACACAGAGATAATCAATAGATGACAGCTGAACTGAACAGAGATCTCTGTCCTTTGATCATCGTGGAAACTCAGGTGAAAATCTGGTCCAGGTGCATTTTTATCCTCTTATTACAATGTAACCTTATTAAGTCAACTGATGGAGGCATGTGCCTAGCCATGGAAACAGCTCCTTAGGAACAGGCAACTGAGCCTTCAGGAATGAATCTTCCTTTCTCCAGGAGCAGTCAACACCTGCCCCTTTTCTTTCATCCCTGAGCATAGGACAGGAGCTTCTGCCTTTCCTGACCTTTGTTCTCCGGGAATGCTTCCAGCCTCTCCCCAGCAACAGGAAACAGGTGGCACTAGGGAGATCTTCGCAAACCTATGAACAACTGCCTTTCTGGGGACAGTGGTTTCCAGCAGTGGCCAGTGATGACACTGAATTCAATCTTCTTTAACAGGTTTTCAGGAAAATGACCTAGTCTCCAAATATTTTATGGCGACTCCATAAGGATCAACAACTTAAACTACTTGTGCTGTGGCCTATTCATGTAGGTCACCACAGAGAAAGGGCCATGTCTTTGTTCCAGCAAAGCAAGAGACATCTGAGTCCAGCTCCTCTCTATCATCTCACTTTCTAGCAAGAGCTACACAAGGTAATGGCCCAGACTCTGTACCCATAGAGTATCTACATGCCCAGCCTAACTTTCAGGGACCTGCCATTCCTGGGCTCCCTCTTCCCCTGTGAACATGAACCTTTGACCAACAAGTCTAGTCCTTTGCGCCCCCACAACATGACACATAGTTCTGCCCACACAGGTCCTTGACTTTCCCCTTCCCCTGCCTATGATGTGCTGCCCTCGCTCTTCCACTGTCGTAGCCAAACCCCACCTGCCCTTCAACACCACACGGAAATCCTCCTCCTACATGAATTCCTCTGTGATGAGCAAGGAAAGATCTCCGTGAATACAGGCCATCTCCTTCAGCATTCACTATACCCAGTCCCTCACTGCTTCCCAAGTAGCAGGGAGCTATGTTCTGTGACAGGAGTTCCTGGAACCTCCCACAACCTCACTTCACACTCAGCAAAAATTCTACTAGGTAGATATCATCGCTCCATTTTTACAGACAGGGAAACTGAAGCCCAAGGCTGCTTTTTTTTTTTTTTTTAAAGAAACAGTTGAGGGGGCCAGGGATTTAGTTCAGTGGTGTAAGTGCCTGCCTGGCAAGCCCAAGGTTGTGAGTTCGATCCCTGGTACCAGAAAAAGAAAAAAAAAAAGAAGAAAAGAAACAGTTGAGTATTTCTTTTATTTGCATACTAGGTTTATACCTGTGTTTAATAAGCAAGCCCAGTATTAACACCATTAGACTCTGGACTGCTTTTGCAAGCCATCATTTTAGAAATTAACAAGGAATCAAATGTCTCTCACCCAAAATGTTCACTTGAAAGAACTGAAAATTTTTCAGTGAAAATCTTAAAGATGACCTCGTGAACTCAAGTTTTAAATTGTACCAGTTAAATTAGGTCAAATTTAAGAACTCAAATGAAGTAGTCTAAGTCATTAGTTTTAAGACATCAGCCCACCTTCTCCCAGAACCTATTTAAGGAATATTTACTGTTATGGTTTGTATATAAGTGGCCCCCTCCAAGCCTCATGTATTCATGGAAGTGGCTGAATCTAGTGCTTGTGATTGATTTGTTGTCTAGTGCTGGGGTTGATGGTGTGAGTTCTGCACCTGGCCAGGGGTGGAGCTGACATACAATGTAAGGTCAGAATGGAGGCGTGTTTTTCCCTCTTTTGCATGGTTCGCTCTTGCTGCTTGCAGCCACCATGAATGGCTCCCCTCAGCCATGCCACCCTGCCTGGGAGCCAGCTGATTATGGACTGAAACCCCCAAAACTGTAAGAAATAAACCTCTCCTTACTTGGCTTTGGGCATCAGGTATTTTGTCTCAACAATGAGAAAAAAGTAACTAAGATAGAATTTGGTACCAGGAGCGGGGTTATTGCTGTGACCATACCTGACCATGTGGTTCAAGAGCCTTTGGGAATGGCTTGTGGGAAGACTTTGGAAAGGTTTGGAGATGTA
>RJWT010017416.1:0-19357 GCA_004365215.1 Cuniculus paca | reverse complement strand
ATTGCCTCTCTCAGGTTATTTCAGGTTATTGTTGCCTTAGAGGTTTTCTTCTTACACACTGAGTAGAAGATCTGTCCTGTGATACCCTTAACTGTCCTGTGGCATATCCTAGTGACAGAAGCCTTCAAATATGCTGTGATAATTACAGCAAACAAACACTGAGCCATGCCAGGAACCAGGATAAGGGGCTGCAGGCAGGACCACAAAAGAGATGGCCTGGCACTGGGGAGAAAGAGGCCTCTGGATGGGTCTTCACCTCTTTGAGAAGGCGGAAAATCCCTACTTGACCAAGATTCCTGCAAAAGGCCTGGGGACACAATTATTTACATGTTTCTGAGCAGGCATTTTTCACCCATTACTTTGAAAAAATCTCATAGATTCCAAGCTTGTTGATTATAGGAGTGAAACATCAGATTTATTTTTATACATTGTTGCCTTTCAATTTCATATAATTGACTTTCTTTTCACAATCTTGTGGAACATGCAATTCATATTCAAAATGTCTTCAAAGACAAAAGAACAATGCATCCCTCTCGCCTATCAATGCCTTTTGAAATTCTTCTGTGAGATAGTATTTCTTCCATTTCTTCCTGTCAAGAAGATTTCCAAATGGCCTCTGGGATCTTGTTTTCGCTATCACATAACTTTTTATAGCCCCGATGACAACTCTCAGCTTGTTCCATAACCGAGGGCCGCTTAGGCACGTTCACCGGTGTCAGCTGTGGATGACCTTTAACAGGCAAAGCTTCGGCCTCTACCTTGGGGAGAGGAACAATTTCAAAAGAGGTAAAAATGTGCATTTAGCTCAAAAGCTGTTTTTACTTTTTCACCATAAAAATAAATCAATTTAAATAAGTCTAAAAAAGAAAATAACACATTTGAATAATTTGTAGCTTTTATTTTTGCACATTATTTAATGCTTAATTTAACATGAGAAGCCAAGTGCAAGGACGGATTGCTAAGAGTTCACTGGACAATGTAATTCTTAATTCTCCAGTATGATTTTTTTCATTTAATGCACTAGCATTGGGCCAGAGATACAGCTCAGCAGCACAGCGCCTGCCTAGCAAGCATGAGGCCTGAGTTTGATTCCTGGTACCCAAAACAAAACAAAACAAAACAAATGAACAACAGCAATAAAGCCCCCCCAAAAACACTAGGATTGCAAAATAATCCTCATGTTATTTTGGATGTGCATCAGGGCTTCTTTATAGAGCAAATTTTGTGGAAATTGAAAAGATTTATTCCACTGAGTTTCATGGTTTGAGAACTGCATGTTTATTATGAAAAAGACAAAGATTTATGTTTAAAAGTAAATATTCATATACTTTGACTATACTAACTTAACAATTTGCATTACGGTGTAGCCTGTGCAAAATTCTAAATTGTCCACTGAAAAACAAAGCCCTGATTTACAATCAAGCTAAATGTAAAGGGATGAAACTTTGACGAATCGCTGTACCTTAAATGTATGTTATTAGATTCATTTTTGATAGAGTTGGGTCATTTGTTTTGATAGCTAAAATATCCATTTACCAAGTTAACACAAACCATTCAAAAAAAATAAATCTGCTCTGAGTTTAAAGGATTTTTCGTTAATAGTGACCCCATTTAAATTACATAGTTGAGCTTTGGGAGAATATTTCTCCTACGTCAAGCCAAAAGAAATATTTTTTGGCCTAGGTCTTGCTATTTTTGAATACGTATATATGCATTGTCCCTGAGAAAAATAGACATTTAACACTATGTCCCTAAAACACTCTTTTTGTGTCCTCCCATCTTCTTGCTAAGTCAAGGAGAAATGTAAGTGGACGGGACTGCTGGAATATCCACACCGAATGTTATCCGAGAGGCACGGGACTGGGTAAACCAGTGTCATCTCTAGCAACTGTCTTCCTGTCAAGATGCTAAGTCAGTTAGCATACAGTGGAATAAGGCAAGGTGAGGAAGTTATAGGTGTAGTTCATTCTATCAAACCCCCTGAGCATGAAACAAAGCACAGAGGGTACCATGGCCAGCTGCCGCTGGAAACCTCAGACTGTCTCTAGCGATTCCCCTGTCCAACTTGCTGCTGCTGAACATTGAGACCATTTCCTGCCTGGCTTTCTGCCACAGGACTTTCTGTGATTACCTAGTCCAGCCCATTGCCAGCAGAGTGGCCTGTTTGTCAGTTCACAGATCGAAAAGATCAAGTAAACCTTTAAAAATATACTTTAGAACATAGAGAATGATTTCTGATTGTTATTTGTCATTATTAGCCACTGAAACACAAGCTGCTATAGCAAAAACACACATTGCTTGCTGGTTTCAGTTTGTTATGATTATGTGTGAAAAGTGACCATGAAAGCAACCCTACTTATTCTGGTGCTGTCAAACAAATCTCTACAATATAATATATGTTACAATCAGATAATTCTAAAAAGCAGTGAGATATAGGCCCAGTCTCAGACCCTGAGTATTCTCTCTAATTTGCATCCAACTCTACAAGTCTTTGAATTTTCAGACAGAATAAATCTTGCCTTGTTCATGAGTTATCATTCAATACCCAGACTCCAGATGACTTTTAATAGTGAAGACCCCTCCAGAAATTCTGTAGAAGAATTAAATCTTTCTTTTTCACTCTTTGTAACACTAATATTGAACTTGCCTGAGTCCCATGTTCCTTTAAACTAAGTTTAAGAGTTCTGCAGACCTTTATATTTTCTGAAATCCTTCCATGTTGACTTTCTGACATGGGCGAATAGTAAGGACTACCCTTCTTTAGTGTGCTGTGCTAAGACCTGCCTTCATTCTCTTTCCCTGAGTTCTTTGCTTTACAAAACTCAGTTTTCTTTTTCTTCTTTGAGACTCTGAATAAAATAATTTCTTTAATTATACAGTGCATTTTTCCTTTCACTGTTTGGGTAGCACAACTTGGAAAGGAATAGACTTTGTCTCTGGATCCTGCTGGCTCTACTCTATGCAGCTTTTGGGACCCTTGTTCTCCAATCTTCATCTTGGCCCATGCTGGGTTTTTACCCATTGTTAGTCTGGAAGGATGGGATTTTGTTTCTGACTACTTGCTTAATTGTGGATACTGGAATCTTTTGTTTTTCTATTCTAACCATGTGGGCATTTTTATAAATGGACTGGTGGATAATGAAGGTTTTTTTCTTCCTGGAGTAAAATATTGCAATTTTTCCCTCAGTTTTTCTATCTGCTTTAAACTAAATCAATTAAAAATTCACTCTTACTTGGAAAATAATAACTCTTTTATATGGGCCAATTAGCTTGTTTCTGTGCCTATGCATAAGCCTTGGTCGTAATTTCAGAATCAAAGCTGTAGTTTTGATTGTATGTGTGCTCATAATTCTGAGATTCAGATGCTCCTTTCCCTATCATAGTTTGAGTGTAGCACATTCCTAAATGGTATTGGCAAATTAGATTTAAAATTTCTTAACGGAGCTCTGTTCTGATTAGTTTAGAGATAAAATTTTGGCTGTTATGGTCATATCTGGCTAAGGTTTGATGGATTCACACAGAGATTTTTAAGAAAGATTTGAATATCAAATACTATACTTATAAAAATTTGTTTTGTCTTTAACAGAATTTTCTCACTGTTAGTCTTTTAGGAATGTTCCTAAATTCCTAGAAGTTAAAAAAATGCTTCAAATATACTCTATATTTGTTTAAAAAGTATTTATACAGAAACAATCTTATATATCCCGAGTATTCTAGTTCATATAATTCTGATAAACTTTGACATAAGAGACTATTTAAATGTTGATGTAATTAAAATATAGGTGCATTACCTGTTTTATCAACACTAAGTATACGACTTTATATTTTTATTCTGCTTAAGTAACTTACTCCGGAACTTACATAAGTTTATTAATTGAAGGAGCTATCATCACTTCTACTAAATAATAAAAATAAATGAAAATGTAACTACCATATTGTATAACCAGGTTATTATTCTGACAAAGTTTATTTCAATAGTAATTACGTGTTGGAATATACCAGATAATTTCCAAGATCTTCAGATAACTTAAATCTTGGAATGATAATAAAATTGGTTAATTAATATTTATTAGATAACCTTAGATCATCCTAAGAATGATAAAATATTAAAACATTAATTGCTAAACATAATTTTAAGTGTATATGTATTTGCCTCTTATTTTTATATGCAACAGAGAAGCTACATTCATTTGCATCTGTCCATGACCCTCTTTAGTTTTGTCTCTTGGAGAAGTCATCCCAGCAGAAATGTCTATGGCAATAAAAACATGTGAGATACGTATAAGCCCTGCCAGCCTGCAGCAAAATGTCAGTACAGCAACAGTTTACGCTTATTTGCCTACTGCCTTCCTCTGTGAAACAGAAGTTACAATGGTGAAAACATACAGTCAATACTTGTGAATGAGATTCAATTAGTGTAAATAATGGCAGAAAGGCAATATGCACAGGATGGGCTGGTTGGGCTTTGTTTAAAAATATGACAGCGATTTTCTCTTTAACTAAAATGAGTTATTCTAGAATGAAAATGGGAAAATATAGGGTAAAACCTGAATGGATAAAAGAAGAACGAGAATTTGACCATCATGGTCAAATTTGTCTAAAGCTTAGAAGATTTAGGCAAACATTTTCAGAATGTTTTGAATATCAAATACTATATTTTTATTTAATAATGTTTGCTCTTTACCTTCTATACAATCTGACTGGGCAGCAAAGATTCTTTGTCTTATGAAAATAACTTCTATAGTTTAAAATGACTGCTTATGACATTGATTATTTATGAAAGTAAAAGTTTGTCACTTATGAAGGAGTTAAGGTTCTTTAAAATCATGTTAACTTTATACTTTTAAACTATTTTGTTTTCCTTTGTTAAGAGAAAACCAATTATTAGTCTCAGTAAGTCATAATCCTTTCTTACTCATGTCTTCAAATCTTTTGACAAATTTTTGATAGTTAGTTTTCCTCAAACTCAATACCCACCCCCAACAAAATTGTCTTTGAGATTTCCCAGATAACCCCTAGGAAAGCAGAAATATTTTGGCTTTTTACCTTATGAAAAGAATGAAGTTAGAAATGATTGTTTATTTGATATATTACCACTGAGAAGGGCACAATATGCACTGTAACACTGGAAGAGAGGCTAGGTTTTTACTAGGTTAAATTAGTGAGGCAAAATGTGACTAATAACAAATTTCAGAAGTTGCAGGTAGGCTGGGCATGGTGGCGAACACCTGTAATGCCAGCACGCTGGAAACTGAGGCAGGAAGATTACTGAAAGCTTGAGGCCAGCCTGGGCTGTGAAGGGAGTTCATGGCCAGAGTGCACTGAATTGTGCAACTCTGTCTCAAAAAGAAAAAAAAAGAAAAGAAAAGAAAAGAAAAGAAAAGAAAAGAAAAGAAAAGAAAAGAAAAGAAAAGAAAAGAATTGCATGCTACTTTCGATTTGTTAGAGATTTGCTAATGCCCTCATGTCCCTAATATCGTACTTTCTTTCATCAGAGCCCAAGTTCTGCTTTGCCTGGATTAGATAAAAGCATTAGGGTGTTATCAGTCATCAATCCTATTAGTTTTTAAAATGTTCATTTGATCAAAAACATAATGCCTCGATTTGTATCTAATAATTTCTAAGCTAGTGGTTTTTGCCTCCAAGCAAGAGATTTTCAAACAGGGATTTACGTCACTTACCTGTGGAATTTCATCAATTCTCAGGGGTTGAGGAGTCACTCTAGACTCACACAATATTTTCACTTTATATTCTTGTTATATTATAACTCTAAGCTTAGTATGTTCATGTTGCATTGTGTTTCAGGATGATTACATGTAAAATATTTAATTTTGATGTGTGAAAATATCACATCACCCATTTTTATAAGTTAGATGCAATATCCCCTCTTTTGGAATTAATCATTATGTTTTATAAATGTTTTGTGGTTATCAAACCTATTTTGGATTGACTTTATTAATATGTAATAGAAGCTACAAGAAAACCAAATTTCCTTGTCCACTGAATTATTCTTGTGATGAAAATTACTTTTGAAAATTATCAGCAAGGAATTAGCAATGGGCATTTTAAGTTTTTGGTCATTTATTTGTTTCCTCTGAAGCTTCCCTAAAACTTCTTGTAATCAGCTGGAGTTCAGAGTGCTTCATTTTCAACAACACAATGAAGGACACACTTGAAGCCTTGTGCAGTAGCAAGTCCTGTGTCTGTTAGAATCAGGCAGGATTTCCAAAAGTCTGTGAAAGCAGATGGTCCCATTAGACTGTCAAGCTAAGATCATGTGAAAGAGCATTAAGTCATCTAAAACTGAGAAACTGTAAAAGGATGGTTATGGATTTACTTACAGTATTACTGATAGTTTAATTTTCTATATTTGTGGGAACGCTTTTATCTTTAACCTATTTGTTACTCAAAAAATTCTGTAGTCTCTACTTTTACAAATTGGAGTGAAACTTTTTTAAATGAGAATTTTCTCCCTTTTTGGCTTTTTGAGACTCTTGAAACTCTTACATTCTCTTATTTTCATGGAGATATAGTTACATGCACACATTCATATTATGTAATATAGTTATTTGCATGTCCTTGTTAAAAGAACATAATTAGAAGCATTGGTTATGCAACCAAGGTCCTGCCTGGAACGTCATATTTGGGAATGATGTTCTTTTAATAAGAAGCAACCAGACACTTTTAAGGAACTAAAGTTGATTTTATGGAACCAACACTTACCCTTAGAAAACTGATCCAGTTACGAGAGTCCCAGTCTAATATATAGTCAAAGAAAGTGGCTTTCTGGCAGCTCCAGAAATCTCAGGATATTTTGGGAACTCAAGAAGAGAGTAATCAGCTCAAATTTCTGGTGCTGAATTCTTGCTTTCTCATCCTAGACTTATTGCAGTTTTAAACTCCAAGAGCCCTTCTAAAAAATTTCAGCACAGCAACATAAAAAGGGTTGGGTGGTAAATTGCCATTCTTGCTGCACCTGTGTAAATAATCAGGCCAAGTGTAATGAGCTAAGGCTTAGATTGTGGTTAAGAATGATCTTTCTTAGAGATTACTTTTGATCAAAAGGCTAGAGGCAAAATGTGTCTGTGTAGATTTTCATTGCTATGACCAAACACCTGAGATAAACAATTAAGAGGAAGAGAAGTTTATTTAAAATCATGGTTTCAGATCTATCAGCACAGGATCATCTGGCTGTGTTTGTTTTTCAGGCCTGTGGTCAGGTAGAAGTGTAGCAGTTGAAGGGTGCGGCAGGGGAAAGTCAGTCACCCCACAGCAGCCAGAAAGCAGAGAGACAGCAAACCAGTGAGAGGAAGGCAGGGGGTCAAAGAGGGTCACCAGCATCACACTCTGTAATCCGCTCCCTTTAACAAGGCCCCGCTTCCTGCTTTCATCACTTGTCAGCCATACTTTAAATTAAGATATTGTCAGTGGATTTTTTTCCCTAAAAATGTTACAGCCCCTGTCATCCAATAGCCTTTGAGAAAGCCCACCTCCAACAAAGTCTTGAACACAGTAAGCCTTTTAGGGGACATATATCCAAACCATAACATTTCTCTGTAGAAAACGATATCATCTTGAATTGGGTTGGTCTGGTTTAGTTTGCTTTGGCTTGGCTTGGCTTAGCTTGGTTTGGCTTGGTTTGGTTTGGCTTGATTTGGCTTGGCTAGGCATGGCTTGGCCTGGTCTGGTTTGGTTTGGTTTAGTTTTGAGATGTATGTAGTTCAAGTTGGTGTTGAACTCACTATGTAACCCAGGCTGTACTCGAACATGTGGCAATCCTCCTGCATTGGCCTCCAAATTCTGGGATTACAAGCATGTGGCACCATGTCCAGCTAGGTTATCAGATTCTAACCTTGCTAATTGTCTTTGACCCATTTTGCACCTCTGAAAATTAAGGGTAACATCAATACACAAACTTTTGTCTCATAATTCTGTTATTGATATCTACCCTCATTATGGAAAAAAAAAGTTAGGTGCAAATAGGACAGGACCCTACTATCTTGCCAGAATTTCTGAACTTTATCAAAATTTTTCCCACTTTCTTCATTGTCTGGCTTCAATCCTCCAATCTACCTTTTTCAAACTTTTTTCAGTCTTTGATTGAAAGTCACTGAGTAAATCCCGGTAGCCCAGATCCTTAGAGAGTCTCCTGCTCCCAGGAACTGAGGAAACCCAGAAAGAAGAAGGCCTCAGTACAGCTGCAGAGGCTGCAGTTGTGAAGACTCTGGACAAGCTGCTGCCTGAGCTGTTAGTGCAGCATAGCCCTGTGCTCAGGAGGTACACCAAGGTGACCAAGACTGTGGGCGACATCGCCACAAGCATTGACATCCCAGCTTGAGAGCTTCAAGAAATTCAGTGCATGCTGCTGTATAGTCATGATCTTCTGCAATGACCTATAAACTCCATGGTACTAATTATTCTCAGAGTTCTACTCCAAAACCATTCCTTTAATACTACTTTTTCTTTAGTAGTTCTGCTTTTCTTTTTAGGAATCTATTCTTTGCACAAATATCTGGCCTCCTTGACCATAGAACACCTGGATCCTTCCCACCACCTCATGAGAAATGCTTCCTCTGGTTTTGCAAGAATATCCCCAAAAGAGCCTCATAGAGAATCTGTCAAACTCAGGGGGCCTATGGCAGGTTTGCTATCACTCATTTACTCAAATGAGAGCCATTATGATACTGAACCTTACCTGTGCTTCCAGAAAACATCAATGGTTAAGAAATCCCCTCCTCCTCCTCTTTTGTTCAAGAAAAAAGATGTATTGGCTAGCTTTTTGCCATACCTAATTCAAAAGAAGAGAGATTTAATTTGGCTCCTGGTTTCAGAGACTTCAGTTCGTAGACTGCTGGCTCCATTTCAGAAACTTTATGGCAGAGTATGTGGTAGAGCAAAGCAACAGACTTCACCAGAGAAGGGAACCAAGACACAAGCCCCCAGAAGAGGCACATGCCCAGTGACCTGCCTTCACCCAGGCCATTCCTCCCAACAGCACGGTTAGCTCTGAACATGTCAATTGATCCAGTTACAAGTAGAGAGCTCCCATGTGCCAAACATCTCTTCATATGTCTCTCGATCCAGGCACGTTGACAATTAAGATTAACAGGCACAAAACCCAGGCACAAAGGAATACCCTGGCCTTGTGCATCCCGAGTTCCATCACTATCCTCTCTTTGGAAAGTCTTCCCTTTGCCTTTGTAAAACTCCAAGTTTCTTCCTTCTTTATTATAACCACTTAATTGAAACTATCACCTTAATTATTTGATGCATCTAGGTCTTACGGTGCAGTAATAGCATTATAAATGCCTAGAGTTGGTGAGATATCATGTGCTTTTCTAGGTATTCACATTGGTAATTTTTGTAAATTGGTATCCATTTTTGTAAATTGGTCTGACAAAGCTGAAGACATTTTGTAACATAGGTATAATTTTTACACTATTTTGCATATTATGAGGAGAAATAAATGACTGTCAAATAACAAAATAGGATGGTATTAAATTCTGTTAGGCTGGTATATGGGACAAATAGCAACTGGAAGCAGCTTTTGTAAAATAAATTATAGGAAAAGTAAAGAAAATAAAATTTCCTTCTTGCCTAAGAATTATCATGAGAAAGTGACAGTACTTTGTGACTCTCACCATGAAGTCTTATTGATTACCAGATGAGTTTTCCCCAGTGTTTGGGAGGGATATGGTGATGGTTTTGAAAGCATATTTCCTAACTCATCTGAAGAGAGTGTTTCAAAATCTGCTGGAAAATAACAGCTGGGAGTCTGAACGTCAGAGGGGCTGACAAGCGGGTACAGACTCTGAGTAGAACAAACAATGGTGCCATATTTACCTTGCATATTTAGTGCTTCATCCCATCTGTCAGCCCAAATAACTCTGAGTAGCTCAGGCTGGGAAAGGGGATCAGAAGAGGTAAAGAGTTGAGGTGAATCTCTCTCACCCACTCCCAATTGGGACCCTCTTTCTTCTTAGAGTATAGTTTCCTTGCAGCTATCCTAAACAGCTACTTGTTTTGTAAAATGTAATACTGAAATTGTGATACAAATATTGGATTTCTCGGGGCCAGGGATCTAGCTCAGCGGCCTAAGCTCCTGCCTGGCAAGTGCAAGGTCGTGAGTTCAATCCCTGGTGCAGCAAAAAAAAAAAAAAAAAAAAAAAAAACCCAAATATTGGATTTCTCATTTGCTACAATTTGCCTATTTTTAACTTTTTAAATCTCATGACTTCCATTTGTAGGCACTTCAAATGTCCTCTTTTCTTCAGGGAGCTGGTTCAAAGTTTATTCATGATTCAAAGGCAAACTTGGGTTGCTTATATGGGTTCCATATGTGTTTTCATTCAAAACAGACTAAGATACTGATGGTAGAGACATAAATTGGACTGTCCTGTGGAAACCACCAGGTCTGATGTTCTTAGTAGTAGTACATTACGTAATAGCAACAAGCATGCAGTCCTGTAGCTGATGTCTTTATTATGTGAATAAATTTAAACACAATTTTTACAAGTCTTTTCCCAATATGAAATAAGTTTTTCATATCTTTTTAATTATTGCCATGTCTCTTCATTTTCGTAGAAAGCAAGTTGTTACTTTTATGGTGCTTGACTTAATTCTTTCAAAACATGTTTGCAAAATTGTATGGCTAAAATAATTTTGCATTACAAGAAAGATGATAGGGAGAGTAGTAATTTGCACATGGTTATATTTACAAAAAGAAAAACATAAGAATAAAATGATTGTGTACTAGTCAGAGTTATGAGGAGAGTGGAGAATACAAGGGAAAATCTTACTGCTTAATACATCTATTTCAACTTGGAATAATACTTTACATATTAGCAAGTTGAGTCAAATAAAAATTAAAGAAAAACAATACTTAAGAGTGTAAAGTAAACCTTACAAAAGAATATTGAGGTTAATGAAACAAACATACCTGGAAAAGAATAATTTTAAATAACACTGGAACTCCCAGACTCTGAATACAAAGTGATAAATGTGTAAAGGGAAGGAGAACTACAAAGAAATCTTAACGTTTTACTAAGATCTCACTCTCCAGTCTACTTACCAATAATAGCCCTATGATGAGTTTGAAACTATTTCATGAGTTGATCAAAGGCTGAGGCAATTCAATTATTATGTTGAGGTTGTTAAAGGTCTATTTGTATGTTTTTAAGAGTAAATACTCCAGTATAAAATCAAAGATGTTGATTAAAATATACTATAGGGTTCACCTTGAATATCTTTAAGAACACCTGATTTCTTTTCATTTGCAAAAATGTGCACCTCTTATCTGTCCTCTGAGAAGGCCTAAGAGCAAGGTGGATAGAAGAGTAATGAGCAAACAGAGCACACAGGAAATGGTCTCTATATACCAACTCCTGCTAAAAAGATAACCAGCAATGCAGAGAAAAGGATGGTCCCAGGGTGGTGATGGAGGCACACAAAATGACTCAAAGGGCAGGGGATATAGCTCAGCAACATAAATGCCTGTCTGACAGGTGCAAGGTCCTGGGTTCGATTCCTGGTACAAAAAAAAAGACATCTTGTAATGACAGAAAGTAAAACAGCCACAAAGATCAAGTGACTGGACCAAAAGGATGTAGATGCCAACACAATGACTCACTCACTGAGATTATAAGAATTACATCTCAAAAAAAGAGGAATGGCAATTTGTTGAAATGTTTTATATGCATTCAAGTTCATAATGGCATTGAAACAAGACTGAAGGGGAAAAAAATCCAGCAGTAACACTACAAACATTTTAGGCATTGTTGAATATAATAAATGCATCAAACCTTCCTGTTAGGGTTGGATTATTATAAAGATAAAATTAAACCATTTCTGTATAAATTATATTATGGTATTACTTAGAAGGATTATGATTATAGCATGCATGAAGAACGATAAAACAAAGAAATAGTCAGTCTGCAAACTGACACAGAAATTATGAAAAAGTTAAATAAAATGTTGAACCCAAGCTTCGTAAGACGGCATCAACTTGTCACTACTTATACCCACAAAACAATCTCAACATCGGTAAAAATAAGGTACCAAAGCCATTCTGATGTAATCCAAACTGAAGTATAACACCCCAGCTACAAAGCGTTCTTGCCAAAATGGTGACCTTTATTAAGCCTTGAAAGCTAAATTTTATCAATAAGTAAAAGAGAGATAGCAGCGCAAGTTAAATGATCTGACAAACACAGAGATAAATTAAGAGTGAAGTGTGAAGGCCCTGAATTTAATTCCCAATGTTACACACACACACACACACACACACACACACACACACAGCAATTTAAAAGACAAGGCAATTTTTAATTCTTGTTGGGATCCTAATTCAAGTAAATCCATTCTAAAAAGCCTTTTTAAAATGTGAGGCTTTACTGTGAATTTGTTGTGCAATATACTAAGAATTATTAGTTGTATTAAGTGATAGCTCTACTGTGGTTTTGTGCATTAGGTGTGGTATTCACATTAGATGTTACAGTAGCATATTTTTAAATGAATGCAACAAAATATGTGAATGATGATGAAAAAGATTTGTCAAAGAAAATTTTAAAAATAAAGTGTAAGCAAGTTTATTGTAATCCAAACACTGTATAATGTAATACAAATATTGTATATTGCAGTCCAAATATTATAATACCTTTTCCTGTCCACCTCATAATCCAGAAAGACATATTTGTAATCCCATAGAAAAGTTATTGGAATTCCAGTAAGTTAATTCCAATCTACCACCTCCAGTGCAACACACAGGGAGAGTGAAGACACCAAGACATATTCAAAGTTAAGGGCAATCAAGGGGTCCTAGGTCCTATTCAAGTGAGGATACATGGACAAAGACCTTAATCCAAGGCCTCTTCCAGAATTTATCTCATGAAGAAAGGCATGGTTCAAGGACAAATGACAGTGAGGCTGGCAAGAATTACATGAGCAAGGTGAGCTGAGCTAGCCTGGAGAAGAACAAGTATCTCTGCAATATGCAAGGAGAAAGACATGCAGAAGGACCAGTCTGCATAACTCAATTGGAACAGCATATGAATGAATTTACGAGGCTGTTTCTTCAGTTTCTGATTTGCAAACTTTTGTGCCCTGGGAAGTCATAGTCTCTTATTTTGAGGTGGCACCCAGCCGACATCCCTGGAGCTATGTGGCTTAGCCATCCCACTGTGTTCAATTATTTTATGGGGAACATGGTGCAAGGAAACAAGGAACTTTCAGGTTGACCTCAAGGATTACATAGCAATACCTTAGCTAGCCTTATTTGCATTACTTAGAGCCAGTTGAAGGGAGAAGGAAATAGCATAGCCAGCTCTGTACATATCAGTGCATGGAGACAGGTTCAGTTTAACTAACACTAAAGCAATTGTTCTGCATCAAGGGGAGTTGCCCAGGTCATCTCCTACTCAAAATGATGCAATTTAGCAAGATCTAGAAAGTTGCTGATCTGAATGCTGGGTATTTGGAAAGTCATTGTACTCTCTGTTTTGAAATTGTGAATACATTTATAGTATTTTAAAAGTTAGTAACCTCTGGTCCAATTAACTATTGCACAAATATGTCTACTGTATGTTCAAAGACATAGTGTTAATTTTATCAACCAAGTGTATGAATCCCTGCAAGGACTGAATGGCGAGTGATTTGTGATGAAAGACCCACACTGACCCCTTCACTCGGATGCCCCCAGAGCACCTGGCAGTCAGTGTGATAAAAACTGAACCAAGGTCCTTAATTAATCTTAAATATCTTCATTTCTCCATATCTCTATTTAAAACAAAAATTTGTGTCATGATCAATCCATGCCTAAGTTGGAAACCCAAAAGTTCTTACTACACTCCTCTTTCTGATTTAAAAGATGACATATATATATATGGAATGCTTAATTTTTTAAAAAATTGCACTAAAAGACACATGGCCATTAATCCCCTAAAAATACTCCTCTTGCTTTGAACACACTTATCCCTTGATTCTCATCACACTCTGCAGCTGTTCTAGAAGTCCTCTTTCTTGAGTGTCTGTAGTTAAGCTCTCATGTGCTCATGGATGCCTGACTCAGTTCGAAACATTTACCTTTCATGGTCCTTTTGACTTTGGGGAAGAGTCAGAAGTCTCACTGTGTCAGATCCAGTGAATAGTTAAACGAGGACAGAGTATGTTTTTGTTTGACAGAAGTGACCATAAGCAGCTGATCAATGAAGAGTGATCACAAAATATGGTGAACTTTTAAATTTTTTAAAATGCATTACAGTAAGACACATTGCCATTAATCCCCTTCAGAATATTTGCTTACTTTGAAGACACTTATCCTACTGTTCTTAACTATGTGTCTTTTACTGTAAATTCTTTTTCAATTTAAACATTTACTGTCTTTCTATTAAACATTCGCTCTTTCTATTGAACATTTGCTCTTTGTTTTGACCAATGACTATATCCTTCCATTACCCCTTTTCTATCTAAAAGTCATTCACTTAGACTATCTTTCATCTTGTTGCATCTACTCTTGATCAAATATAATCTGCTTCTCATAACCAGCCCAAACGTAACACTAAAGACCCTCATGTGTCCTAAAAGAGTGTCAGATATGACCCTCAGTCTTTCTACCTAGTCTCTATTGCACTACTTTTTGGTAAAGTAAGCCTTTCCAATGCTTAGATGTATGAGAATTAAAACCACCATAGGGCCTTTGCACATCCTTTCCTCTGTATTGACAATGCCACACATCAACCCTGTTGTTAAGTCTGACACACAGCTCATATCTCATCTGTTTATTTTCTTTCTGTTTAATTCTAATGGTTAGGTCAAATAGCCCCATCATATCTATCATATATTCTTTTAGTCATTGCTATTCTTGTAGAAATTTTATTTATTTTTCCTCATTTTTATTTTCTATTAGTGCATGTCTACATTACATAAGGATTACATTTCTTGTTAGGAGTGGGCATATGTACATAACACATTTCAATGTTTTCATCCCCTTTTCTCCTCTTCTCCCCTTCCCTCCATGTCTCATGTCTGAAATATCCACATTGTTTTTCTTCCCAGCACTTACAATCACTACATCTAAACTTTCTCTTGTAGGAGAGCACGGATGCTGAATTCTACCTGCCCATGCCTGGACTGGCTGTTCCAGCCCAGTGATTGATACACAGTGCCAATGAACCAATTTTTTTTTCTTTTAATGTTTAAACTTTTTAGCAGTATGTGTTTGCAATACATAATGATTAGTTTCACTGTGAGGAGTTGGTACATGTACACAATGCACCTTAATTATTTTTTATTTCTTCCCTATTAATTCTTAACCAAAAGAATAAGTTGAGAGTGATACAATACATGCATATATTGACTTTTTTCTTTCTGAAGATGTTTTAAAACATTTGGAGTGGGTGAGGATCCAGACTCTTCCTTATCATAGCTGCGTGGAAAGTACAATTCATTTTTCCATCTTCAGCCTCCGCTTTCAGTCCCTTGCTCTGCAGCACGCTGTCATCCCACCTTTGTGGCTCAGCGTCAACATCTCCCTTCAATGTGTGCCTAACAGATAGCACCTCCAACCAGCGAAACTGCAAGTCATTCATGCCATCAAACAGATTTTCTTTTACATTCAGCAAATATTTACTTTTTTGTCAAAAATGGATACAAGGTATTGGGTATGGAGAGAATAATAAGAAATGATCATTGTCCTGGACAAGTTTCAATTTGTTACTATCCTGAAAGTACGTTTAAATTAGTAGGAGACAATGGTATAAACGAAATTTTAAAAATCACATACAATGTCCATAGTGGTAGAATTTCAGGTGTAACTAGATAGAGTTCATTTGAAGTTATATGTGTGACATCAAAGAAAATTATTTCCTTAGCACAAAATTTTTGAAAAATAGTCATCAGTCATCCCTGTATAAAACAGAGGACTGACTCATGGTCCATAAGGAGTCAAAGAGAAGGCGAATCAGGAAATGAGGGTTCTCCCCTTGTTGACCAGGAATGCACAACTGAATTACAACTTCTGTCCAGCTGCCTCCTCAGGTTCCAGGTTTGTGGGACCCAACCTGGACCCATGGGCCCTTCATCATGCTTCTGTGTGTGGGCTCAGACCCCACAGGAGCATCTCAGCTCCTGTCTGAAGGGTGCACTCATGGGAGATCAATGTAGCTTTTTTTATTCCACGTTATTTTTATGAGATTCAGCCATATGATTGCATGCATTTGACTTATTCTCACTTTATAAACATCATCTATAGAATCATAGACTACTTGAAAACATTTGTACAATCATCCAAAAAAGCTGTGTCAAAGAATATCCAGTGCAGCCATGGTAGACATATTCTGAAACTAACACAATACAAATCTACAGTAGAATAGTAAGCAAAAATATTCTGTATAGTGTTTGAATTTTTCTTATGCAAGTGTAATATAGCACAGATGGTAAAATAGGTGTTTTCCTAGGAGTTTTTTAAACAGAAAATGTATCAGAAAATATTTTATATTTATATTAAAGTTAATTAATATTATTAGCTTTGGTGGTAATGTAATTATTATTTTGTAAGAAGATAGTTTTTCTTGGCAGAGCCTGATAGGGGAAGACCTTATTCAAATTCTATCCTAAAAGGAGTCAAATTCTATCCTAAAAGGAGACCAGTAGCTCCCAGTTTTCTCACACTGGCCTCTCAGTTGAGCTCACCAGTTATCACCCAGTAAGTCTAACAGTTAATCTGTAATAATCTGTGAGGCCATGAGGCTTAGACTCTATACTGATAATGAAGGAATAATCTTTATTACAAGGAATCTATTCGCATTGTTCCAAAACTTCCTTGGCACTTTCTGATATCTTTGTGTTACCTCTTCTGGTGTCATCAGAAATATTATTTTATATAATCTTTGAGCCCTCAGTCAAAATGATGATCCTCCTGAATTGGCTGGCTCCATGGCCTGCATCTTGTGTTACCCCACTGGACCTGTATTTATAAGGCCTCACCCTTGGCTTAACATTCTGCATCCTCATCTTGAAAGTATCAATAAGGTTTGAAGAAAGTGCCCCGTGTTCTCATTTGGGGCTAAGACCTGCACATTAAAGGGCTAGTCTTGACCTTAAATAGAGACGTAAAACCTGTTTGCCACATGGTTTCCCAAGCAACAGGCTCTGCATTGCAGTGTAGTGTGTAGGATGTTTAAGGAGGACTCTTGGGATCATACATGGATGGAGAAAGGAGCAAAGCAAAAGCGGGCAGAGGCAGAAATAGAACCATTGTTTAGGACCAACCATAGCCCCGACTGATCCCTTAGGGAGCTCAGAGACTATAACAGACCTCACAATTTATTCAGAGCAGCACTGAGGTAGTTAGTCCTTTACATATCCTCCCCTGCAACAATCAGTTGCTAGGTTTGAGCTATGCCCAGCAGAGGAAGGGGGCTCACTATGATGGAAGCAGCCCTCAATTGGGTGAGGAGCCGAAGACTCTATATCAACAACATTTGCAGCATCCTAGAGCAACAGGCCCTTCACTGAAGAGAGACCTGAGTGACATATCTCCTTGTTCCCTGATCTTCCACATGTGTAGAGAAGACTGACCTTCTGAGATATTTAGGTTCCACTTCACTAGCAATTAGCCTACTTGTAACTGTTCAACCATTTCCTAGTTGATTGATTGATGGATTGATTTGAACGTTATAAGTTTTAAGGCATCTATACACCTCTACTTATTTTCACTTTGGCCTGTGCTTAAGTTTGTTAATTCCTTATCTGGACTTGGAAATTTACCCATGTGCCATGGAATGAGGCAGAGCTAATTGAAGTGGAGTTGAACCTATGACTTTGACCTCACTGTTATGTTTCCTAGACCAAATAAACTTGCCCCATTTGCCTTACTAAACTTGGCTGTTTCAGTTGTGGGTAAAGAAGTAAGGACCACCCAACACTGAGTAACTTGAAAGTATAGTTTAAAAAGTCAAAAATAATTTGAAAACAATCCATTGTTATCCATTTTAGGAAAATAAAATCAGTACCTTGTAATTGCTTAATAACAAATCCATAACTACTAACATTTTAGCTACATAAAGTAGAAGTCAAAGTGCAAGATAATTGCTGCACTTTGATTTCCTTTAAAATATGAGAGACAACACTAAACAAACCCCCAGGATCTGAAGCATAAAAGCAGTTACTAGAAACTAAAACTCCCCCACTGCTTCCCTGATAATACAGACACACCTTGGAGAAACTTAATAAGGTTTTAATAGTAACAGTCTACATTGCAATAAAGAAAGGAAAAAAGATGAGAAAAATACAGTTTATTCATTTAAGAAAAAGTAAAGAACCAATGACCAGGTGACTACATGGAAGATATAGAAGAGTAGCATTGTTTTATAAAATATTTTCAGATGTTGAGTGTATGAGAAGAAGGAATTTGACTTTAATTTTGGTTTTATTAATTCTATTTGCAAATTTAATGTCTCCAATTTTCTCAAAACCTAGAAAGTGTCCATATGATTCACCAAATTGATTTATTTTTCATTAGGATTATGTCAATGTTGGTTAGATAGCTAAAGAACTAAACCTAAGATATGAGAAAAACTGTGACATACATGCATTAATTTTCTTTAGTAATTAGGATAAAGAATTCCAAATACCTGTATATATTTTTGATACCATGATTTTAAATATGGATTCCAAAGACACTGGGAATCCATTTGGATCAACCCAGTTGTCTCTAAACCAAAAAAATCAAACTGAGAATTGTAAAATTAGTGAATAAATTTCTATTGCTTAAAAAGGGAAAGCAATATCTAACACAATAAAATTTTAGGTATACTTTAAATGTATGACTTGTTCTCTCATACAGGTTTTATGATCGTGAATTCATATTACCAATGTTCTAGAGAATATATAGCAACGCAGTTATCACTTCTCATATCACAGGATGTATTGTAATGTGGCATCTAGATAGAGAACTATGAGTGTGAAGGAGATGGCCATCAATGGGTATCAGAAAGGATTGCTACATCATAAAGTAAATAAAACAATGAGGTTGGTCCTTTCTTCATTTCTAGCGTTACAAGTGTTCCCTAATATTGTCTTTCATACTGAAATTGATCCACTCAGGTATTATGTATGGCAGTTACTCTTTGGGAAAAAAAGGAAAATGACAACTAGAAAGGAAATTATTACTTTTTAATAACTACTCTTGGTTCAAAGTCACTTTTCTTGGTTTGTAGAATAAGACAAATCAGTTTATGTAGGAATTTATAGATTTTAGTAGAAAAAGCTAATGAATGTTTTAAATATATATATTTATTTTTCTTAATCTGTATTAGTAAATCCTTCCTTTTTAAAACCTATTGCACATCTGGAAAGTACT
>RJWT010017415.1:0-19361 GCA_004365215.1 Cuniculus paca | reverse complement strand
TGAAATGAAAATTTCAATAGAAAGATTCAGTGACAAACTAGAATCAAGCAGAAGAAAGAATCCACAAACTGAAAGGTGGAGTATTTGAAATTGCCCAGTCAGAGAAGAAAGAAAAAGGATGGAGAAAGCTGAAGGAACTCATGAGATGCTGCAAAACAGACCAGTATGTGCATTATGGGAATTCTAATTGCAGAAGAAAGAGAGAAGGGTCAGAAAGCTTGTTATGGTTTGTGTCTGGATGTCCCCTCAAAGCCTCATGCAGTCATGTGAGCAGGTTTACTAGAGACTGCTGAATCTAGAGTTTATGATTGGTGCATTGTCTGGTGCAGGGGCTGTGAGTGCTGCACCTGCCCTAGGGCAGGTAGCCTGCATACAGTATAAGGGGGGGAAAGGGGTTTGCTTTCCCTTTTTTGCCCCTTTTTGCTCTTGCTGCCTTTGGTGTCTTCCATCACCATGAACTGTTGCCCCTCTCCCATGCCACCCTGCCTTAGAGCCAGTGAATCATGGACTGAAACTTCTACACACTGTGAGCTAAATAAACCTTTCCTCCTTTAACTTTGAGTGTCAGGTATTTTTTTCCATCAATGAGAGTGAAGTAACTAAGACAAGGCTTATTCAAAGAAATAATAAAAAATTTATCAAATCTGGGGAAGAAAATGAAGATTTAGACCAGGAAAACCCAATAGACCCTGTATTAGATGCACTCAAAGAAATTCACATGAAGATAAATTATAATCAAACTTTCCATAGTAAAACACAAAAAAGGATTTTGAAAGTGGCAAAAGAAAAGTAAGTCAACCCTCATGACACCAAGTCAGCAGACATCTTTCAGGTCTGAAAGAAGATGCTCTATTGAAAGTGTTGAAAGAAAAAAACTGCCAACCAAAAATATTTGGCACAAAAAGCCATTCATGAAGGTAAAGCTACTGGAGATAAATACAGAATACCATGATGCTTAAACAGTGGTATCTAAGTCACTTTTAACTCTAATATAAAAGTTAGAAGACAAGATAACTGTAACTATTAAAATATGTTCATGAATATACAATGCAAAATTATCTTACATTGATTTTTACTTTTCAAAAGCAGCTAAGGTTGCAGGCATGCAGGACCATTCCTGCTATCTTCTTCATCATCCTGATAAGTATGGTTTGCACCACGGCAGGATGCAACAGGGAGAAGCACCAAGTTAACAAAAATGATGCAGTCTTTTCTCAGCCTCTCTATACCCATACAGAGTTTGGTGTGATACGGAGCTTCAGCATCCAGTATTTCAAAGATGAAAGGAGACACTTTCCCTTGATTCTCTCTGGGTCACTATAGAAGCGCCATGAGGGTCAATCCCCACTCTAGATGGCACTGTGCAAATGGGCACCTGCTCCTGGACCCACTGATGGCCCTCAGAGGATTCTCGTGAGCCCTCCGTGGCCCAGCGCGTGACTCTCCTGCTGGCTGGACCAGGACCTGGTGTGCACTCCCCTCCCAGAGGGGATGCCCTGCACTTCTGGGTTCCACCACAGCTTGCTGGCTATTTCTTAAAAAATTAAAAAATTGAACAATATATAAAATTTTTATAGAACAGATATTTGCATTCATTAGAGTTGTTTAAAAGGAGCCTGAAATAATATTTTATAATAAAGATTTTGTTACACTATGAAAAGTTCTACCCTATTATTCTCAATTGCAGAAATATATATATTTGTTTTTAAAATAAACTTTATTAAGGTAAAAAAGATATACATTTTGATATCACTAACAAAATGTGACTCAGGTGTTAAAAGTGATTATCAAAGTTGTTATCAGCTAAGAAAGACTGTTACCACTATGTTATTTGATGTAAGCCTCTTGCTAAACACTTACACACAAAGCACCTATAGAGGATATACAGAAGGAAGTAATCAAATTATCTACAGTGCAAAAGAAATGAATAGAAAGGAAATAGTAGAAGAGAAAAAGAGACAGAAGAACTATATCTAACATATGGCAAAATCGTTCTTCCTTTCCAGTAATTATTCTAAATGTAAATAGATCAAAGGTTGTGATCAAAAAGAGTTCCTGAATGAATTAACAAAAACAAAAATCCAACTGCATACTGTATGTATCCAACTGTAGTCTATAAATGACTCACATTGGACTTAGGGATGCAGAGGCTAAAAATAAGACATTGAACACTGTCATTTTTTTAAATACTGCATAATATTTTGGATTATAAATGCCTGCACTATAATTAGCGATATATAATTAAGTTGTTTCCAGTTTTTTATTGTCACAAAAAGACTCTGGTGAATATCCTTATAATGCCTGTGTTTGTGCTTATATGAAAGTAGAACCAATTTCTTAGAACTCTTTGATTAAAGATTGTGCCCGTCTACTGTTCAGAAAATTGAATGCAGATGTCTTGTGCTCCGGGTGACTGATTTGGGGATGGCAATGCACCACATATGTACAACTGCTGTCCCCTGATGTTTTGAAATTGTGGGGTTATTTTTTCCTCTCTCTCAATTTTTTTTTTGAGGCACCAGGGATTTTTCTCTTTCTCTTTGAAATAAAATGGAAAAAAAAAAAAGATCATGCCCATCACATTTTTGATTGGTAACTGCCAAACTGTAGCTCTTTTTACAGCACACTCCCTATCACAAGAAATCACAGGGGACCACTTACACCATTGGTCAGGCAGCGGTGGTTCTCAAAGTCTGATTCCTAGGTTGCATTAGTCTCACCTAGGAACTTAGTCCCAGATTTGACTCAGATAGAATGAATCGCAACTCTGAAGGTAGGGGCCCAGCAATCTGTTTAATATGTTCATGCACATCAGAGTTTGAGAGTCACCGCTCAGTCATGGGCTTTCTAGCTCCTTAGATTTGTGTTAGGAGTCATCAGAAAAATGTGCCTTAAGAACCTACAGCCAGATGGGGTCAGTAATTATATTAGTCACTTTCCTGCTGGAACAAAATACCCACCACACACATTTTAAGGGAGAAAGGGTTTATCTTGACTCACAGTTTTCAGTGGGTTTAGTTCATGGTTGGCTGGCTCCAACGCAGAAACGATGTGGTGGAATGGCCTGGCTAAGGATAGCTGCTTATGCCGTAGCACCCAGAAAGCAGGGAGAGAAGGGAGGAGCTAGGGATGAGAAGAATACACCCGTCCTGGTCACATGCCCAGAAACCTGCCTCTTCCCACCAGGCTGGCCTCTTCACAGCATGGTCAGCTATGAACTGATGCACACAGTGCCTGAGTGACCCAGTCACCTTGCAAACACAGGGGCTCTTTGGAGGACATTTTCCATCTAACCTGTAACAGTAATAATGACCGTGGTAAATACTGGCACTTTATTCTACCAACTAGCTCAGAGGAAGGGCATTGTTCTTGGGAACCAAGGAAAGAAGAGTTCTTTGGACAGCGTCTGTCAGATCAACCTGAGAACCTGAAGGTGTTTTTTTCTGAAGTAGTCTTCCATTTGTCGATGGCAGGTCCCTGGTCTTCAGTGAATGCAGATCTGTACGGTGGTGCAGAACGGGTGTGCAGGGCTTTCTCCGCCCTTGTGGATCAAATCGCCTCGCCCAACTTGAAGCGAGAGTCCAGGCTGAACAGCCCCTAGGTAAGGTGATAAATGCTCTTCAAGAATCTGAATTAAGAAGAACTAAATCTCCTATTTCTCTCTCTTCATAGTTGATAAATGATGAATCTTTCTTTTTAAATTCCTTACTTATGTGTCTTAGTTCTTTGGTCCAGTGTACAGCCTCAGGGGTGAGGGGTGAGGGAGCCGCACACCCCATTCCAGGAACTTGGTTTCCAGCAGAGGAGCCTTGTTCTTACTCTGAACATTTTGGTAGGGATATTTGAGTGTGTGAGCCACATGAATGCATGGTCTTCTCCAGACGTCATTTAAGTTACTGAGTTGACAACCTAATTTAGATGAACGCTTTGACTGGAGACTAAATACATGCAAACATGTGTGCACATACACACACTTGCATGCACTCGTGTGTGCACAGAGTGTATGTAGGACTGGTGAAATATGGACTGCACCAACGTCCGTTCCCTCATTGTGGTTTTGTGTTACCGTTATGCAGAATGTTCTTGTTGGGGGATACGGGTTAAAGAGTGTACATATGTGCCTCTATGTATTACCTCATGTAATAAGTATTTCAAAAGTTTTTAAAATTATGTCAGTGTTTCTCTCTAAAGTGTTACATCTGATGAATTTCACCAATGCAACTCCCGGTGTCCTTTCTCTGTATGTTGGATCAGGTTATAGATATTCAGCTGATGTTCAAAGTAACAGCTGACACTTTTGAGTATTCAAACATTTAGTTTTAAGCACCTTCTGTATACTAACTCATTCAGTCCTTGCAACAGAGCTAGGAAATAAGCATCTCATTTTATAAGGAAATTGAGGCACAAAGAAGTTTAGCAACTTATTTAGGATCTTTTGACTAGAACTTAAGGTTGGGATTTGAACCTAGCTCTGGAGCCTGCACTCAAATCACTACTTTGTAATTTTTATCAGTAATATTGCTGATTTCACTGTTTCGATTTGTTGATTTTTATTTGAATAATCTCTCATTCCTAGTGGTGTTTATAGAGTAAAATAATATCCTGTTGGATAAGAGTAGGACTAGGTTATCCCTGCTTAATCTCGTCCTGATAGTTTTAAATTTGCTTTCCCACCTGTCATAAATACTTCTTTTGGTTTTCTCATTCCAGCTGCTCCCTCTCCTTCCTTCCAGCTGGAGCGCTCCCTTTGTCCCATGCCTGGAGCGCTGGTCTACAGACCTGTCTATCCTGTGGGCCAAATCTTCCCCGCTGCTTGTTCCGCATCAGGCATGAGTTGAGAGTGGTTGTTACATTTTTTTAATGATCGACAGAGATATATTGTGATACCTGAAAATTGTATCGATTCAAAATTCAGCATCCATAGAGAAAGTTTTATTGAAACCCAACCGTTTCCTTAGATGTGCACGTTGTTATGACTTGTTTTGTTCCCCAAAGCTGATGGAGTAAGTTGCTGCAGAGACTGAAGACCACAAAGCCAAGTGGATTATATTTAAGACCCAACCCACAGCAGAAACGCTGCCAACTCCTTCGGGGGAGCCCACAGCAGGCTCCGTTCCCCAAGTGAAGCGTCTTCTCAGTGATGGATGAGAGGTAGTGAGTTTACCAGACGGTTTCGAAGGAGGTGAGGAGAGATATTAGGGGAAATAGCATGAAGGCGAAACCATGAGCTTATGTGGAAAAGGCAGTCAAAGGCTGGCAACCACTTTCTCGTTCTTGTTCGTGGGGTTAACCAAAACACGAGGCGAGGTCTCCTCCCTCCTCGCCCAGCTCTTTCCCCAGCCTTTCTTCACCCACTGAAGGATTTGGCTAATCCTCCAATGAAGCTGCCTTATAACTCTTTAGATGAGATTTCTAGCTTCAAGAGGACCCCAAACCTTCAGTGAAACATTTACTGAGGCTTTTTTCTTTCTTTCTTTCTTTCTTTTTTTTTTTTTTGAACCTGTAAGAAGCAAGAGAATTGCTAACACATCTGAAGTCCAACCTGGCTGTCAATCAGTAGTTACAAGAGAATGATTAGAGACATGGGAATAATTAGAAATAAAAATAACATTGCGTCTGGAGCTCCAATAAACTTGCTAATTGAACGTCACTGCTATGACTCATTCAAACCTGGTCCTTTTTAAGGAAAAAAAATATTTATAGGCTCTTCTCTTATAGTGTTGTGTATTTTAATCTTATTTTGTTTTTCAGTGCAAAGTATAGTTATTATAGAGTTTTAATATTTAACCAAACAACAAATGTATAATTGAGAGATAGTTTATACTTATGCTGCTTTGTTTGAGTTTGGACATCATTCCTGGTAACTTCAAATATAGAAATAAAGAAACTCCAATAACATTAACTGAAGTCCAGAACTTTTATTAATTTTATTTCCTTTAAATGAATGTCTTATTCCCCAGGTTTTTATTTTATTTGTTGCTTCATTTAGTATTCAAAAATATTCTCTCAAGCAAGATTTAGTATCCCAGGTTATCAGTAACAGGCATGAATATATTTAGCCCCTTTATATGCTATTGAATAAGCAATCCAGTGGCTAATAGCTTGGAATTCATGCAGCATTTTTTAAAGCATTAAATGTATGACCTTCTGGTTCATTAATGATGTCAAGATTCCCAAATAAATTATCAAATGAACATCAAGAGTGAGGAGGCTTCCTGTCCCAAATCATCTTTGGAAGTTACTTAATTTGTTTAGACAGTCGGATGGTCTAGCAGTGGAAGGAACGCGCCTAAAAGAACGAAGCTTTAAGTCATCATTTTTGAGAGTTTGATTTAGTATTTATCTCTGAACATTTCCACAGTTTAAAATAAATAAATAAACAAATGTCAATAGTTAAGAAAAAATATTTATGTGTCCATAATATTATATGCATATATTCAATTCCACGGCAGGAGTTAGTTCAGCAGTTAGATTTATTTTCTCTTTATTTCCAGGTTCACTTTTCCAACAAACCCAGACCCTCTCCTGCGTGCATGCATGCTTATCAAATCTTCAATTAACTCCTTCTTCTTTAAGAAAGGGGTTCTCAGGAGCTGAGAATATGTACCTGAAAGTAAAGAAAAGGAACTTCATAAGGTTATTAAAGTATTTTTAGATTAATAGTGATTTTGAAATTAATCAGTGAACTTTTTAAAAGGGAAAAATTGCTGTTTCTGCCACTCTACTATCAAAATTCTATAAATGTATTGTAGGGTTATGTAGGCGAATTTATATTCACAAAAAAATTTGTGTCCTATGCGATCTAGTTATATAATCTAAATTACATAAGTACAATAAATATTTTTGTCAGTATACACTAAAATGTTTCTTATTTTAAAAGTTCAAATCGTTGTTATATTATTTTATTTTATTTTTTGCGGCACCTGGGATTGAACTCACAATCCTGCGCTTGCCAGGCAGGGTTTAGGCCAGTGAGCTAAATCCCCAGCCCTTGTCTTTTTGAGACAGGGTCTCCCTATGCTGTTCAGGCTGGCCTTGAGCTCACTTTGTGGCCCAGGCTGGTCTCGAACTCACAACGATCCTCCTGTCTCAGCCTCCAGAGTGCTGGGATTACAGGCATGAGCCACCACGCCCAGCTCTGTTATATTATTTTTAATATAGAAATATAAAGGAAGTATTTCAAAACACCCTTAATATAATCTTCCAGAGATAATCTTAACTTTGTGCACATACTTCATGCCATGATTCATTTAAACATTACCTACTGTGGGGCACTTAGATTATTTCTAGGTTTTCTATTACTGTAAATGATATTGCAATGAACTGTTTTACAATCCACACCTCCGAATGTTCCCTTAGAACGAACTTCTAGACTGCTGATTGCTGATTATACCACTTGGGAAATGTATTAGAATAAATAAAGCTGAAAAATCAAGCATTCATGAGTCAACTTATTAAAAAACAAGCACTTGAACATTTGCCACTTAGCTACCAACCGCAGATATCATCAGATTATAAATATAGATTATAATTTTCTCACCACAGAGAAAGTACTCACAGTTTTTCTAGAACATACAAACTGCCAGGCCCAGTAAGGCAGATTTTTCTGTCCTTCTTAGTGTCGAAGCAAAGAAGCCATCATGTTTTACACAAACAGGTTGTATTTCAAAACCGCTTCATTTGCATTGAAGCCAGTACTGCCCTATAAGTTAACCTGCGCGCCTACAGTCTGAACTCTGTCGTGCTTTCTTTAGCTCGTTCTCGCTCTCTCTTTCTCCAGTATTTAGTGACTAAGTATGGAAACTTTGTCTTTATACCTTCCTCCAGATACTTTAATATTCAGTTAGAAGGCTATAAGTGGATGCCTTTCTAGACTAAATAATGATAATATTTAGAGGTTTTTTTTTCCTTATAATATCATCTTCAGACCTTAGAATTTTTGGAATTTTCAATTCCTGACTGACTTTATTGCTGCTTTTCATTGTAGAAACAACCATGATGTCCAAGTTATCAACTAGTTCTTTGTGGTAAAGCTCTTTTGATTCTTTCTAGAGTTAAGTGCCTTTCATACATTTCTCTTTTCACAGAAACACTGAACATTAGAAGAGGGAACATGAAGAGACTTTGTAGGTTATCTATTTTCTTTCATATCCCTTTCTTCTAGATGAAGAAACTGAAAGCTAAATATAGAAATCAATTTGCCCAAGGTGACATTACTATTTGATATCTCTTATTCTCATATTTGTAGATGTGTATTCAAACACAGTACTGTCACATGTACAACTACATGAGTTATGTGTTTTAGCAAAGCATGATTTTGTAAGTAAATTGAAAATATTTGATTTAAAGACCACGAAGTAACAAGAACTTTTTTATGTTATACGGACACTTATTTTAGTTTTTCTTCCTTCCTGTCCGGATGATACAATTTCCTCCAGGAACTGTAGGGACAAATACCTCTTCACCCTCACTGTCATACCAGTCAGGCAGCATATTATTCCCCAGAGACAAAAGAAAAAATTATCAATGCACCATGCTGATACATCTAGAGCCCAGTAGAGCCACTAGAGTTCTGATTGAGCCTCTTGAAAGGAAATCTCAATGTTCCGTAACTAGTTAATCTTTGGACATCCATCTCCTTGACCCAAGAAACTCTTTGTGCTAATACCAATGAAATGAGAAGTCTTGTTTCCTGATCTGCAAACAATTGTTTGAGCTAAGCATTAAAATAACTTCAAGAAAGTGAAAACATCACTTCTGCTGCTTAGGTTCTCACAAAGCCACTCTCACTAAAGTTTGGGACTGGCTAAGAAAATGGCAACTCCTTAGTGAGCTGAAGGCAGTGGCTTCCAAAGCGGAAGCTGCCTTGGAGAAATGTCATATGTATTATCCTAGCGTTCAGCTGAACACAAATAATATTTTTCATGTATTCTCTAGACAATTTTGTGAGTTACTCAAAGTGAGATGAAAAGTATTGTTGATGATTTGAGTTCAACAGCTAAATGTGTCAACAATGGAAGAAAATGCCCTATGGGCACCATCAGTGATGCAGAAGATGATATACGGTCCTTACTAATGCTCGTGCCTGAACAACTTGTATTCAAACTGTTTTTAAAATATCGATAACCAACATGTAAAGAAATTCAGTCTATGTTTCTTCTTCAGTACCAAAGCTATTGATATAAAAAATTTTCTCTAAAAGTAAAATCAGTGTATATTACAACTATACCTACCAAAATAATAGATTTACCTATAAATAGTAGCAGCGAGTTATCTAGCTTTGTAGACCAGCAAATCATGAGGATATTTAGTTGCTGAGGTTGAAGCAAACTATATATCCAAGGTGTGATCTGAAACTACTGTCTGTTTAAGTTTTTCAGCATTATAATAAAAGAAGCATTGCCATCCATCCCTCACAGAAGACTCCCCCTTGCTTGCAACACACGTGTCCCATCACTCTCGCACCTGCTGGAGCAGTCCCGGAAGACCTCTTTTGCATCTGTAGTTGAGCTGTCATAGTGCCTTGCGATCCTGCTTCAATTCAGTGTTTATCTTTCACAGTCATTTTGACTTTGGGGAAGAAGCAGAAGTTGCACAGTGCCAGATCCAGTGAATACGGTGGGTGAGGACCCACCATAAAGTTTTTAAAAGCTTGCCCTTTCTTTGGGTGACACCCGGCAGCAGCATGCACTGCATTTTTTATCACACCTCATAAAAACACTCATGAAAGAAAACGTTCAGAACTGCTTCCTAAAATGGCAAGAATGATGGCCTAAGTCTGTTCAAAGGAAGGGGAAGTATTTTTGAGGGGAATTAATGGCAATGCATCTTTTACTGTAATAACTTTTTGAAAATTTAAGTCCACTGTATTTGTCAATCACCTCTTGTGTATAAGTGCTACAAAACATGAAGAAAGGATACTGCTAGAACTACGAGTGTTAATTGCTATTTTAATAGAGCAATTATAAGAATATGTAAAAGTTAGTTAAGGCCAAATTTTCCAGTGGTATGTAAATAATTCTGAAGAGCGACTGCTACCTAAACACTGCTTGTTGCAAGCCTTGGAAGATCATTGGTTGAAGTGACACCAAAAAAAGATTAAAAAAAAAACAGTAGGAATAAGGCTAGGGAATCTCTGCTTACCTACAAGGGTTTGCTGGTCCTCAGTCTAATTTTACGAGGAATATTTCTTTTATACCCTTATAGAACACCATATTTGATTGTGTACTTACTTCAGTGAAAACCTGTAAATGTTTATGAAGTTCCAACTTACCAAAATTTAGTTGCCCAAAGCTAATTACTTCAAAAAGGAACAAAGAGTGAAGAAGATTTCAGCATAGTTTTTCCCTCTTTACTTCATCAACTCTGTACTTTCATAGACCCTCCATTTGTACAAAAGCAACGCTTTTTCAGTTTAAAGGCACTTTTGCGTGCTGCAAATATTCCCCAGCCATATATTCAAGTCGTCCCAATTCCACAGCAGGCAAACACCAAGTTATGACTGCCAATGTTCAAGCTCATAATAAAAAAGTGTATTGATTTAGAGAATGCTTTATGTCTTCGTACTGCATTTGAGAATCATGCTTTCCCTTTTATTCCTGACTTTTCCTTGCTGCTATTCACGTGAAGAGTCAGGGTGAGAACAATATATATTGATATAAACACCTGCTATAAAATGCAAATGATTTCAGTAGATACTATGAGGTACTATCTGTCTTCACTATCACTTGTGTGTTCTTAGATTCATCCTTTGAGGGGACTCTATGAGATACTGGATTTCCCTGACGCTGTGCCCCTTTTCCTCACACCCAGAACGTTTATGCGTGATTCACCCTTTCAAAGACATGGGAGCTTGGATGAACCACCTTGTTTACTCCCTCCGTGCTGCGGCTGAGCTGCTGAGACTTTTTCTCCCTCTCCAGCCAGTTGCCTTCTTCCCAAGCCGTGGTTCCTTGAAAGGACACAGTCCACGTAGATGTCCCAGAAGAGCTGAGCCAGATCCCAAAACAGGGCCCCGTGCTTCACGTTCTCAGATGACTTGAGGTAAATCATAAAATCCCAGAAGCCCGAAACAGTGTTGGAAATGCGAGGCTTCTGCATTTCCAGTAGGAGTACTGAGGAGGATTCCCAGCACTGAGCATCGGCTTGGTCAAGAGCCAGCAGGTCTGCCTGGCTATGACAGAAGAAAGGAGACACACAGCACGTCCCCAAAATGAGCAGGGAGCAGGTGAGGCTCAAGGGGCAATGGATCCCTCTTCTGTTCCCAGGATCGTCCATGGCTCTGAAACGCCACAGGATGGAAGTGTATCAGTCCTTTATCATGTCGCACTCAAGAAAGAAAATAAGTACCCTCTGAAGAAACTTAGCCCAGGCATAGGAAACACACTGTGCTCACTAAATAGAAAAAATCCTATCCTTCCCATACCAGAAGGTTAATTTCATACAAAGTGATTCATTGTCAGACCATGTGGTGTAAAACCAAAATATTTAGACTAAGAACTATTCTGTAGTTTGTTCATTTGCAAGGCAAATAACTGAAACCTTTTCTTCCCCAGTACAAAAGAATACTTTTAAAAGAATCTTGAACCTAGCCATCCTAAGCGAGATTCCTATACAGTTAAAAACTTGAATATATTTTAACCCTGTATGCTTTCCTATTTATAGAGGCTTTTAATTTTTTAAAAAAGACATAAATATTATAAAATATTAAAATAAAAATAAACAGAAGATAGGTTCTAAAAGTACAATATATTTTGGAACTGAAGAATATGTATTCAACCCATTAGAGTTGATGGAATTTTACAAATGCTTAAAATGTTCCTTTATTCTGATATAACTGTAATAAAAATAACATTTTGTTAATTTTCCCTTCTTGCTATGAACCTCAGACATTTTAAAGAAAGTCGTTTGTCTCTTATTCAACTTTCCTAGCTGCCAGTAAATTCAGAGAATCCACCGATCATCTTGAAAAGAGTCTTAAGTTACCACTTCTGACAAGTGCCATGAGGAAATTCTGCCCTTGAGGCAAGTTACATTTTTCCCAGGGAAAAAAAAGTTTACCTGACTCCGTACAGACTGTACAAAAAGTGTGTCACACTCAAAAATTTCATCATAAAGAAGAAACAGGAAGGGAACGCAGAGCTCACTTCCAGTTTATGTTCCCTGAGCTTTCAAATGTTAGCATCATAAAGGCAAGAGACTTTCATGGGAATACTTATGCGACTACTTCGATGTCAGAATATTCAATGGCAGCACCATAAATAGGATCTTCCTCTCTGCAAAGCAGCAGGGTATACTGAGGTAGCGTCAAACAAGCATTTCAGAAACTCTCTGAACATTCACCTTCCTATTTGAAAGGGCATGTTTGAGATGCAAATCATTGCAAAAGAGTGTTCTATACTGTGTTTTATACCGTGTACATCCCAGTTCTATTTTTTTTCTTTTATTGTACTCTTTTCAGAACTAACCTATCAAACTCGAGGTCCCCAAAGGCTGCCTTGCTGAAGGAGGTGGGTCCAAACAATCAGGACAGCGTCCGGAACGACAAAGGGCGGGCGCTGTCCACGGTGCTGAAGTTGGCGCTGTCCGGGGCCCCGCTGGGCTCTGGCCACCGCGCTCATGTGTGTCCTACAGACTCCTTTAGGAAGGGATTCTCCGAAGCTAGAGGGGTGCTTCTCTGAGTGCGTTCTCGCTGGGCTGCTCCGCGCTCCCCCTACGAGCCTCGCGCTGAATCAGGCGCGCTCTGGTCCCGCACTGCTCTCCCGCCTCACCCTCCCGGCGAAGCTGCGCCTCGACTTACCCCAGGGCTGCCCGCAGCCGCCCCTCGCACTCACCGGCCTTGCCCTCTCGTGTTCCCTCGAGCGCGGGGAGAGGACGCGCTTCGTCTGCTCCCTCGGCGAGTGACTGTCCCCAGCGTCCGAGTCCAGAATGCCACCGCGCCTCTTCCAGTTTACCTCAAAGCGCCTGGAAACTGCCGCCACCTCTTGCCTCCAAACCAATCTCCCGCGCCCTGCTCTTTGCTTCCTCCCCGGAGGGTTCTTTTCAGGAAGCAGGCGGCTTGGCCACCCACACCCTTCCTGATTCCGACCCACGCCCCCCGCCCCCCCAAGACTGAGCCTCGGGCACTTCGGTGACCACAACCTACCTCTGCCGCCTACTGCTGCGGGCGGGAGCTGGAAAGTTAGGGCCCCACGCTTCGTCCATCTAGAGGACAGCGAAGAGCCCCAGAGGCCCCTCTGCGTGCCTCGACTGAGCATAAAAGGGAGAGGAGGAAAGACCCTGGGGTCGGAAAAGGGTCATGGGCGCCCTCCTGGCTGCCGACAAGGGCTCCGAAGATCTGAGGTGACTCCCGGGTTTTCTCCAGGCGAATTTCCCGGAAGTCCCCGACTGGGTGGAGAGAGGCACCCATGCGGCAAGGAAGAAGGGATTGGCGCAGGTGGGAGCTCCTGGGCCAGGGCCGGTAGACTCAGTGCGTCCAGCCCACGTTGCTCTGGCCTCGTTTTCTCAACTTTCTGCTCCGCCTCTTACAGTGGGGCCCCACTTTCCAAAAACAAGGAAGCGCCTGGTATCCTCTTGATTCTCACCTCTCTGCTGGTTACCACCTGAGTCCCAGAGCCCCTTACTTCTCCAGGACCTTAGCTCCCATTTTAACTGAAACACACTCAACCTGTGGGCTTTGGGCAAAAGTCCTTCCTTCCCAGACGTTTCCAGGCTTTTTTCCCTTCGCCTCAACCCCCCGCCTCCCGCGTCCTGAGGGAAATGCAGCCTCCGTTACCTGGAGGCTTTTGTGCTAGCCTGATACTCTCCATGGTTACCTTCCAGAGGGGCAGGGACTTTACAGTGAGGTTTGCTGCCACCACAGAAAGCCAGCCCCCTCCCCAACTGACACCAATAAGCTCTGAAAGGGCAGTCTGAGGGCTCGGGGCTCTAACACTGGACGGAGTGCACCTCAGTTGCTCCATCATTGACCAGGCTGGTGGATGCCTGCGTCCACTTATTCCCCAGAGTATGGGCAAAGATAAGGATGGGATCTTGGGCTTCTCTTCCCAACTTCCAGGAACTCGCAGCCTTTGGAGAAGGTTGTCAGAAGCATGGAGCATTTGAGCACTGTGTTAGCCAAGGGGATAGAGACTGATGAGAAAGAACCAGGGGTCACTGTGAAACTGATCAGGTTAACATATTATGATGGCACAAAAGACAGGATTATGCGGTGCAGGAGGAAAAGAGATATGGAAGATGATATCAAGTTTGGGAAGCTATGTAGCTAAGGTTTGGAATCACCATCAGCTGAAAGGCAAAACTGTCGGTGGAACAAGTCTGGGAAGGAAAATCAAGAGTATGGTTTTGTACACATTCAGTGAGAGGAGTGGCATCGAAATGGAGATATTCTGTAGGCAAGGAGGGCTGAAAACTGGAGATAAAACATTTGAGACCCTTGGCTAGGGAAAGAAGTCTGGGTTTTGGACTTTATCGAGATGTAGGGTGTGGTTTACAACATCAAAACTATGGAAAGAGAGTGAGTAGGCTGAGCTTGGGAAGAACTAGTGCACAACTGATTAAGGAACAGAAATAAAAACCAAGAAATCGGGGTACCTTGGAAGTCAGTAAGATGAAACTTTTCACAGGAAGGGAAGAAATCAATCACATGACACGGATTTAATAAAGGATGTCAGAAAATGAAGGATTTTAAACTGGGTTTACAAAAATAGAAGAGCTTCTTAAGAGCAATTTCCACTGAACACTGGGGAGGAGAAGTAGTGCTTGAAGCAGAAATGAAAAGTAAGGAAATGAAGGCAGCAGTCGTGGAGCATTTTCAACAGTTTTGATAAGACACGGGGGACAAATCGGAACAGGAGAGGGGTTGGGTCCTGGTCACGTTTATAACCTGCAGAAAAGAAGCCGAGATGGAGGGAGAGGTTCAAGATGATGAAAGGAGGATGAGCAGTAACCTTAGAGCAGAATCAGAAGCAGTGAGGGTCAGAGAGTGAGGAGGAATTGGCAGCTTCCAGAACATCTTCTAGAACTGAGGACGGAAAGACTTCGACTTGCAAGCGCAGATCTGTCCATGGTATGGTGGAGAGTCGAGCAGGACTTTGAGAGGTGGTAACAGCCCCAATTTTCTCAGCGAAGAACGATTATGTCAACTCGAGGCTTTTAGAGATAAATGGATGCAACTAGAAACCATACTCATAAGTGAAACAAATCAGACTTGCATGTGTAAACGCTGTATTGTCTTGCTAGTGTAAAAAACAGAAAGTAAATAAGATCCAAAAGTTATAATAGATAAAGTGAAAGGGAAAGAAACTGCTCAAAGGGAAATCATATTGCGTGTTCAATTTTGCATGCCTGGATCTGGTAACCTGAGCAACTATTTTGAAGATAACAATACACAATATAACAACCACTGTTAAATTCTTATCACTTTGGTTTGAAATCCTGTATCGCTATTGTTTTTTGTTTATTGTCATTTTGCTATTGTGGGTTTTTTGTTTTTTGTTTTTTCATTTTTTCTCTTTAAAATAAAAAAAAGAATGATTATTTGGCAAAAGCAAGGAAGACAAGTGATCAAAGATCTAAATATTAAAACAGAAATGTTTATTCTGCATAAAATGAGTAAAACTCGAAGTCATAGGTGCAGGCAAGGACTTTCTGAAAAGAACTCCAACTGTACAATAAATAACATCAAAAGTCAACAAATGGGATTATATCAAGTTAAAAAGCTTCCACATGGTGAAGGAAACAACCAACAAAGTGAAGAGACAACTTACAGAATGGGAAAAAATTTCACCAGCTCCACCTTGGACAGAAGACTAACACCTAGAATACATAAAGAGCTCAAAAAATTAGACTCCTCAAAATAAAAGACCCAATAAAAATGGACAATTGAAATGAATAGACATTTCTCAAATAAGTGCAAATGGCCTATAAGTATATGGAAAAATGTTCAACATCAAGGGTCATTAAAGAAATATAAAGAAATACAACACCAAGACTTCATCTTACTGAAGAAAGAATGGCTATCACCAAGAAATCAAATAACAGCAAATGCTGGTAAGCCTCTGGTGAAAAAGGAGTCCTTCTACATTAGTTGTGGGAAGGTACATTAGTACAACCATTATGGAAATCAGTATGTAGATTCCTCAAAAATCTAAAACCAGAAATTTCATTTGATTCAAGTATTCCCTACTAGGAATCTTCCCAAAAGAATTAAAGACATCATATTGCAGTGATATGTGCATATCAAAGTTTATAGCAGCACAATTCTTAATAGTTAAATCTTGGAAACACCCTATATGTCCACTCACAGAAGAACAGATAAAGAAAATGTGATATTTATACATAATAGAATACTACTGTGCCATAAAGAAGGACAAAATTGGGTCATCTGTAGGAAAATGGATGAACCTTGGAAAAATAATTTTAAGCAAAATAAATCAGACGCACATACTTGAACGCCAGAAAGTTTCTCTCATATGAGAAACCCAATGTATAAATAAAGAGCAAAATAAAAGGTAGATTTAAAAAATCAGGAAAGTAGATCTTTAGCAAATGAGAAAGGGACCAGGAGATGGAAGGAAAGGGAAAGGGAAAAGTACAAAGAAAAGGGGTTTTATAAAAGATTTCAGGTGTGTCCTGTGCATGTACTAAATACCCACAGTGAAAGTAGTCACTATGTATCACAAACATGTACTAATAAAAAGGTATTTTCAAAAACACTTTAACGACTTCACAAAATTTTCTTGAGTGAATAACTTAACCACTTTTCTCTTAAAGAACATGTAGATTGTTTTCAAGAATTAGCTATCAACTACAAATCATTTTATGAATAAAACCATAAAAATTTTGTAGACAAAAAGAAAGTGGAAAATGATGATCATTAAAGGAAAGAAGAGAGAGCAGAGAAGAGAGAAAACAGAAAAAGAAAGAACTAAAAACTTGGGCAATGTTAAGAGAATGAATTTGTCACACCCCATTCCACACCAGTGAGCAGCTTGCAGCTTGCAGGGGGCAGCGTCCTGCAATTATACACTGTTGTGCCAGGGACCCCCATTCTCTGAGTCTGTGCCACGTTTCATTCATCTTATTTCATTGATGTTTAGCTGGCTCTCTCTCTCTCTCATTTAACACTGCTGAAATCAGGATGTATCTAATTAATGACACCTCGTCATTAGATTTGCAGGGTTTTCTTTTATTTTTAAAAACAACGAAAAAGATGAGAGGCCTACAACTGAAGGTATCTTTGATTTGGGAAACTTGTGAAACCATTTTATTGGCTGTGAAATGGGCAGAAATCTCCCTTATGATTAGTAAAGACAAAAGGAGATCTTGTAAAGAGAACACTCAGGCTGGTGCTCTGTGTAGGAAGTAGCTGATGAATATTAGGAACAGTAGTGCATAGCTGTTGAAAGAATGGCCATCATGGCAGTGCATCAGTGTTAAAGTTTTGTTAAGAAGGAGCTGATGAATAATAAGGATATGAGGAAATCAAAGATTGAAGCAGGTTAGAAAAAGAGCAAAGACTGAGAAGAAATGAAAATGGGAGGTTTCACTGGAGAGGGAAGCAGTTACAAGTGGAATAAAGAAAGAGGATGCTGGAAATCAGGGAGTTTATAATCAGAGGGAGATGAAGATTCAGATTTCAGGAAGTGCAGCAGATTTTCTGATTTTTTTTCATGCTCTGGGTCCTGAGCACAACCACTGAAAATGAGAGGCTGAAAACGAGCAATGCAAAGGCTACATCAGTTGAGCCCTACCTTTCCTGCAGAAAAGTTTGAAGATAATGAATTGAAGTGGTTTTCCCTGTTTCATAGATGCTGAGGGCATGAGACATGCTCTCCCAACTAGGTGGCTTATAGCAGGGTTTGCCAATGGGAGTTGTTTTGTTTGTTTGTTTGTTTGTTTAAGTGAAAGTATAAAGTCTACTCAGATGCTCTGTTTTCCTTTTCAATATAATTACCTGAGACTGGAAGATTTGACTTTCAATAAAACTTTTTGTGCTGCTGTACTAAAATAGGAAACCCTGATTAAACATTTCTCATTAATGCAATTTACCAGTTTCCACTTAAAATTCAAGCAATTACTTGTTTAAATATTTTTATTTAGAATAAGATCCTAACCACTACATAGTCTGTTGGAATGAGTATTTTATATTTCTTGATAATTCGGGCAGTTAGGAAAGATTCCTGGGGATGTGAATATGTGGTTATTTTTAGAATCCTAAATTGCATCAACAGCTTAATAATTGTTGAAAGGAAATGGCATTCCAATTCTTGAGTCTACATGAAAAATAAGCTATCCTCAAACCATGTGAATGAAATGTTTTGTATTGTGGTGAACACACGAGAATACTTAGTTTCATGTCCATCTTTATGGCTTCATTTTCCGACTGGACTCTCTCTAGAAACTGCAACATATGACCGGCGCCTACAGTATACAAAACATTTTTCATATACATATGATCTCAGGGAATCCTAAGGAAAACACCATTTGATTTTACCTCCCCTCCCTTTTATTCTTTTTATTAAGTGAAGCAATCTTCCTTGGGTCACTTAACTGGTAAGAGAGTCCAGTTCAATTTCCAACAGTTAGCTTTATTTATTGTCACTTATCTGTTCTAAAAAGTGTACATGCATGTTTACCCAGCTCTCTTCACCATCTAGTCTGTCTACATTTCTCTACTTGCTTCCCAATACCAACTGGAAAGAAACTTATGGTGGGTCTGATTTACAGAGAAAATAATTTTACCAAGTTCATCACATCATTGATCTGAATGGCTAAAAATATTTAGGAAACCAATGAATCTTTTAAAACTGCAAGATGCTAAATGACTGGTTTGATTGGCACTTGTCACCTAGAGTTGTTTCAGTTTTATGCAGTTGTGGCCTAGGGTTAAAGCGTGACTAGTTGAGAAGTAAATTGCAATTAGCTGAATGTACCCCATGGATAGATTTTCTGATTTTTGCCACTTGAAGCAATTCTCAAAGACATTAAAAGGGACTTCTGATTCATTTTAATGAAATTCAAGAGCAGTAATGTAGATCGTTCGCATCTTCCTCAGTACATTAAATTTGTAAATGATGAGGACAGCCTTTCCACATAGGGCACATCTTTAACATTTAGGATCCAATAGTAAAAATAATTATTTTTTTTCTCGCATTCTTTTGTGCTTTTCCATCATTTGATAATGGCAATAAACAAGAACAATTTCCTGGAATGCCAATTGAGGTAAGTGAATGAGTCACTCTTTAAGTGTCCTCAAATTCATAAGGACACGTTGTAATGGAGTGGTCAGATGGTATTGAATATTGATTTCAAAATGTGTAGAAATACAAAATTACTTGGGTATACAGGAATAGTTCATT
>RJWT010017414.1:0-19324 GCA_004365215.1 Cuniculus paca | reverse complement strand
ATATTTTAAAGACAGGATTGAGAATTTCCTACATTTGGCAAAATTTGCTTTGCGCTTACCCAATCCTTCAGCACCTCCAGCAACTATTTTCTTAATTATAAATATAACAGCACATGGAGAAAAGCCCATTGGAGATGTCAAAATTTTCAACTTGATTAGCAAGAAAATTAAAGGAAAAAACTTTAAAAATTAAAATAGTAAACTAAGTCAAGCATATGCTTGTTTGTTTGTTTTAAATACCAGGCACAGGATATCACATAAAGATAATTTGAAGAATACAAGCAACATGCATCATATATACTGAGAATAATTATTTGACTTTTATGCTCAGAGAATCAGCATTTAAAACATCTACTTGTTTTACTTTAATGTGCATAGATATTTGATATTTATTTTATGTAAATGATTTAATAGATCCTCAGATGCAGGGATGGGATAAAATTAATCTAGTAGCCAAGAGATCTCTCCTTTCTTCCTTTCCTCCCTTCCTCTTCCTCCTCCCTCCCTCCCCATGCACATTCATAAAGTGTTCCTGGTTCTCTTATCCCTGTGGGAAGTGGCCTGGGCCAGGCAGACAGCCAGCTGCATGGTCATCCTCCACCCATTCAGTGGAGAGAGCTTTGGCTTTTCCTTTCCTCCTTCGGTAACCGGGGAGAACCACTACCCGCAGAGGGAAGGAGGCTGTCGGGTGTCCTTGTGACAAAGATGGGGGTGGTGGGAGCAAAGACCCCACTGGACGCCCATTCTGCACTCGTGTTGATACAGGGGAATGAAACTTCCAACCAACTATGTCTGGTACCAGTTTGTGTTCTCTAAAATCAAAGAATGAATTTTAGGAACAACGGAGGTTAGGAGCAGAATATATTTACTGGGAGAAAGAAAGAAAGAAAGCTTCTGTCAGAGAGACAGAAGGTGTCCCAAGCGGGTTGCCAGGGACTCTGTCTTTTTTAGGGATTTTTATAGAGTAAATGGGTCCAAGGTAGGGAAGAATGGGAATTCCTAAGGTAGGCATAAGGTGAGACAGAATTATGGTTAACCAATAAGGTTAATTGCTCAAGTAAAATTGATTAAGTCCAGGACAAATGGGGAAGGAGTCTCATAGGTAGCGAGTGAGCAGAGACTCTTCCCCTAGGGGAGGCTAGGTGACTCCTAGCTTCCTCAGGGAGCTACAGACCCATTTAGAATATCAGTCCTTGGGAAGTGGGTGCATTTGTTTGATCTGTTGTCCCAGGTATGGCCCACAGCAAGAGATGTTTTTCTCCTTTACAGTTGAAGGTATCTAGGTTTTTGCATTGGCTCCTTGGAGGACCTGGCCCTGTCTGACTGCCTATAATAATTCTATCTCAGCTTCCTATAACAGTGTGACCTGCATTCCTCCTGTTGGCCAAGTCACCCACTGAGAATGCCAGGGTGAGGACCATGCCTGTCTTAGGTACCTTTCTGGCTGCTGAGACAAAATACCCGACACCCAGAGTTCAAGGAGGAAACGTTTATTTCAGTCTATAATTTGTAAAGGTTTCAGCCCATAGTCAGTGGCTCCAAGGCAGGGTGGCATGGCAGAGGGGCATCGCAGAGGAGAAACAGCTCATGGCACAGCAGGGGAGGCAGAAGGCAGCAGAGTAACAGCAACAAGCAGCAGAAGCAGCAAGCCTGCCTTTAAATGCAATCGAGGCTGCCTACCCTTTGGTCCATACTACCACACCCTTAATCCTAGCATCAAATCGACCACCTCTGAAAAACACCCACCTATAACCTCATGGAGCTTGGGGGAGGGAGTGTCTAGATACAAGTCATAAAACAACACCTTCATATAAGTAATGAAGGCATTAGCAAAAAGGGTTGAAATCAGCTCATCATTCCTCTACAGTTTTGCCTTGTGGGGTCTCCAACAGCAAAGGGTGTGAAATCGGTGGGTTTGGTTCTGGGGCAAAGCATCTATGATTCAAAATGATCTCTGAACAACTCATGATGTGATGATTCCAACCAGGAGACACCTGCTCGCCACTCCTCCGTTTAACGCAGCTTTGGTTCAGCTTATTATTGTCCTGCCTGCCTCTCTTCCAGTAGCTCACATCCTGTTACCCTCCCATAGAGACCCAGCTGTATAAAATACCCATGCATATTTTCCAGAGGTAAATACAAAATCTGGTTTCCCACCTTAAGTATTATATCACCCTCAACTCATCTAATAGTGCTCAACATACCCTAGTATTGCCTTTTCATTTTTTTGTATCTGACACCACATAACCCTGCATCTTTAGAGATGTTCGTCTGTACTTATTACTAAATCTTTGCCAACAACAGTTCTGGATCCCAGTTAACCTTTAAGGGAATAATTCCACTTACCACCTTTAAATTTTCGATTCTTGTATTTCTTAATCCCCTCTTCCGGTCTTATATCTCTGTCATTCCTCCAGATATAACAGCAATTTATAATATCTCTCCTGGACTTACCTTTTAAAGCAATTTTATAACTACTTAGTCAAGGCTCCATTATTAAAATGTCTTAAGGTTGGAAAACATCCCTTCTCCCCTTTAATATCTCCCTAAGCTGTCCTCCAAAATTACAAACTTTATTCCTAAGAAAACTCTCTCATGTTCCAAGTTAGTGAACTTATTATTTGCATCATTCCATGCAACTGTCCTTTTCAAATCTCAAAGACCAACCTTCGAATGCATGCTTACCATTGCCCATTTTCCTTTAAGTTCATTTAAACTTTTGTCACATACCTTTTGCTCTCTCTTAAAATTTCTTAAACCCTTTCTTGGCTCTCAATTGCTAGCGTCACAGGACACTTCAATAAAAAGTGTGAAAGTGACAAAAGAAGACCGTCACCTTCAAATCTATGACTGTTTCTCGCTTTCGAAAAATCTTTAAGCAGCAGAATTTTTCCTCTTTGAACAATCTCTTTCCCACAAACAAGTCATAAAACAATATACAGGCTCACCCTATTATAAGGGAAAGAAAAAGTTTCAATACATTTTGAAGTTACAGAAACATTCCTGAAAGCTGTCCAGTGCTTTCAAATGCTTTTGGTCTCTGGCCACTAGGGTGTGCATAAGGAAGGAATTTCAACTTGAGTCTGAGCTATAGCATTACTAATGGAGGTTTGGGGAATTAACACAGCAACGTTGGACAATTTCAAGAAAGGAGCTTACTCTGCAGGTGAGAAAGTTCACATTTAACATTTTATAAAAGACTAGTTTGATTTAGAATATATAAACATGGGATGGTGAAACTGCTGCAATTCTTTAAAGATTTTGGATCTTGAGACACATAAAATCTATTTTCAAAAAGCAGTGTGAGTTGTAGAACAAGCTAGACAGTTGCCATCTGGAGTTAGATAACAACAAATTTTAATTCAGACCAACTTCTAAAATCTTTTTAAGCATCAGTAAAAAATAAAGATGAAACTAGTAAGCCTTCTGCTACTAGGAGTAACTATTCTAACAATGTAACGGTAAAAACACTTAAGTCTTAACAATGTTTAGTGTCTTGGAAATGAAGACATGTAATTCTCTATGGTGAACATTTTAATCTTGTTGATAGCATATGATTGTTTTACCAAAATATAAAGGTTTATAACCAACAACTTCTTTTTTTGTTTTGTTTTCTTTGGTGGCACTGTGGATCAAACTCACAACCTCGAGCTTGCCAGGCAGGCGCTTAGGCCACTGAGCTAAATCCCCAGCTAACTTCTTTAACTATGACTAATGCAGACGTAGAGATAAAAACCGTGTGTATCTAAGCAAAACAACCTTCAAGTGTCCAGAGATGAAGAGTGATCTGAAGACATAATTTGCTGAAATTATAATCTTTACTAATGAAACACTATTCAATCGTTTGTCCTTAGACTTAGAAATACATATAATGAAGATACACAGGTATTATTTTTGCTTTCCTAAGTAAATAATAATATTCGCTCACAGCTAACACTGAATGTTTTTTCTTTTTTCTTTGGCAATCATCGGGGAGGTAAAATGCTTTCATGATCAGGCATGGGGGCACACACCTGTGATTCCAGCACTCAAGAGGCTGAGGCAGGAGGATCATTGCAAGTCCAAGGCCAGACTGGGCCACAAAGTGAGTTCAAGGCCAGCCTGAACTGCATAGTGATACTGTCTCAAAAAGACCCTCCAAAAAATGCTTTCACATAGTAATTCATATATCTGAGTTCCTCTTTCAGTGAGAACTTTCATGGTGTGTAAAAGTGAAGCAATACTTACTTTCCCATACACATTCCAAGAAAAAAAATGAGGAAAATATGGACACATGTGGTTTTAAATTTCTCTGGTTTTTCTGAATGATCCCTGTAAGGCTTACAGATAAAGAACCACATTTCATTCTTTTTTAAATGTTTACTAAAAAGAATATCACCAGGCAAAGGAATTGGAGCAATGGACTGAATAGGTAAATGTTCTAAGCTTGCGACAAGTCACCAGGACGGGGAGTTAGTTTCACCTCAGACACGGTTCTCCTGCTGTTAAAATGTCCATGAGCGAGGTAGAAGCCCATGGTTGAAGGAAAAGCTGACGGTGAGTGGACAGAAAGATGCTTGGGTCGAGGTGTTGGTTGCTACTCCCAGGCCATCTGAAAGACACAGAAAAGCAGGTAACAGAAAATTTCCACGAGCTGGGACCTGGCCATGTGGTGCCCCGTGTTCTCATGGGACCTAGCATGTGTGGGTGCTGTGCTTGGCTGCAGGGCAAGGTGAGGACCCAGGACCTGAAGCACTAGGTGACAGTCGCCTGCAGACAGCAGATGTGCTGCTGTGCAGGGACCACTGCAGAACACGGTAAGTCCTGAGCATGGGGTCTTAAATTGCTCGGTGCTACTAGCCACCACATTTTGGGGGCTCTGAAAATGTCCTCTGCTGTCCTCCTGCCCCTCCCTGAACCTCCCTCCACCATGCCCCACCCCCAGTTTCCATGGTGCTAAAACACCCTGGCCTGGTGTGAGTTAGGATGGCCGAGTCACACTGGCCACCAGGTGTGGGCGAATCACTAAGATGGGAAGGTCTGCTGCAGGTAGCAGGTAGCAGGTAGCAGGGACCCCATTGCTCCCTTTCCCGCTGTACAACCAGGCAATCTAGGAAGGAACTAAAATGCATCTTAAGCAGCTTTCTAAACGTAAGCCTGGCCATCCAAACATGAAACCCAGCAGGCTTAACATTCTAGGGCATACCTCTTAGCATAATGTGGGGAAAAGTGTAAAATTTTATTTTCATTTGTCTGTGATCCTTTTCAGCTTCGGAAGGTTGCTCTTCACAACACAGCTGACATTCTGTTTTCATGGCATTTGTCTATCTTATTGTCCCTGAGTCAGACACATCTGAGTTCACAGTCCTGAGGGGAATGGCTCCGGGGATGTCTGTGGCTCAGGATTTTGTTCCTGGGGTGGTTGGTCCAGGGGTAATAGTCCAGGAGATTCTGGTGTCTTGGATCTTTGTCCTTGGGATGTATTTTCAGAGGACAATGGTCCAGGAGATTCCAGTGTCTGGGATCTTTGTTCTTGGGATGTATTTTCAGAGGACAATGGTCCAGGAGATTCCAGTGTCTGGGATCTTTGTTCTTGGGATGTATTTTCAGAGGACAATGGTCCAGGAGATTCCAGTGTCTGGGATCTTTGTTCTTGGGATGTATTTTCAGAGGACAATGGTCCAGGAGTTTCCGGTGTCTGGGATCTTCCTCCTTGGGGTATTTTTTCAGAGGACAATGGTTCAGGTGATTCTAGTGTCTTGGGTCTTTGTCCTCGGGGCATTTTTTCAGAGGACAATGGTTCAGGAGATTCTGGAGTCTTGGGTCTTTGTCTTTGGGGCATTTTTTCAGAGGACAATGGTTCCTGCGATTCTGGTGTCTTGGGTCTTTGTCCTCGGGGTGTTTTTTCAGAGGACAATGGCTCAGGAGACTCTGGTGTCTCGGGTCTTTGTTGTTGGGATGGTTGTACTGAGGATGACCGTTCAGGAGATGCTGGTGTCTCAGGTCTTCGTTCTCCTTGTCTTGGTGACCACTGCTCGTGTGTGTGTAGTTCTACTGGTGTTTGTCTTTGGGCTTCTACTTCTACTGGAGTTTCTCGTAGTACAGGTATATTTTTTTCCTCTAGAATGTCATATTGTTCTTTTTCTTGTTTACAGAAAACAAAATAAAACAAAATCACCAACGAACATTAGTGGCCTACTAACCAACTGGAATACCTGACAAAAAGACAAATGTCACTACTCTATCAGTGACGGAGTAGTGATTGCAGTCATCTAAAATTTTCACAGTGTATTCACAACGTTCTTTCAAATATTTTACCCCTTTTACCCTCATGTAGAAATATGATCTCAAGAAAGCGTAACACAGATAGGATGGGCGTAGTACCAGAGAAGCTTGAGAGAAGCAGGATTTAAAGGTGTGTTACCTGATATTAACAGATACAATCCAGTAAGCATTTAAAAGTTGAAAAGTCACATGAAAGACTTGTTTTTTCTATGAGTCCCTGAGATGGAGAAAGTACTTTCATTAAGACTGAAAAAGGAAGCCAGGCATGGTGGCTCATGCCTGTAATCCCAGCACTCGGGAGGCTGAGACAGGCGGATCGTTGTGAGTTCGAGACCAGCCTGGGCTACAAAGTGAGCTCAAGGTCAGTCCAAATGGCATAGTGAGACCCTGTCTCAAAAACGCCAGGGCCAGGGATCTAGCTCAGCAGCCTAAGTGCCTGCCTGGCAAGTACAAGGTCATGAGTTCAATCCCCGGTGCCACACACACACAAAAAAAAAAAAAAGATTGAAAAAGGAAGACATCAGAACACAGGAGAATCCAGAGACAGCGTTAATAGAACAGACACCAAAACACAGAAAGCAACCTCTGGGGCTCAGGAAGAACCTTGGTGCATACAGTACTTGCCTTCCACACCACAAACCATAGGTACTGATGCCAACACCAACCCCGCCCCCTGGGCAGAGGAAATCCAAAGCCTCCTCCTTGACACTCTGTCCCTCAGGTGTCCATGTGTGGACTCCATGTTCTCCTCCCAGACAGATGTCGCCTCTCATTTGGCCTTGATGCCTGGGTCCCAACTTCATGTCTGGCGAAGACAATCCTGTGACTGTCTCTCCAACTTCCTGGCCACCCAGTGACAGGTTAAACGATGCCTTTGATGGCCCATCTCCCGCTTTAACGCTACCCAGTGCACAAAGACCAAACTCCTCAGAATGACAAACTAGAGCATGGTCAGGCAGGGCTGCTGACACAGGTTCAGCCTGGAGCCCAGGCACGCAGGTGGCAGCATCACCACACCAAGGTCCCTGAGTTGCTGTGTGAAAAAGAGTCAGCTCAGAAAGCCCCAGCCCACAACACATTTTCTGAGCTGACAGAGAAGACCTGTGTCCCCAGAGCCACTGAGATGCAGGCTTGGTGTTCTGTGTCCTACTCAGCCTCTCTGGCAGACACGGGATTTCAGGAGCTGACCCCTAGCGTATTTCCATCCTCCTCACATAGTCTTCACACACACACATGTGCACGCTTGTTCCAGCCCCAAAAGGCAAGGTGTGTCTCTGCAAAGTCACCATCCCTCCCCCATGCATCTGGGCACCTGATTCCTCTGCTGCCCACCTCCCCTCCAGTCTATGATCCACCTGGCCAATGCCTGCTGGCCCTTCTGCTAGCCTCCATCACTGTTCCCAACCCCTGCAGCCCCTTCCTCATCCAGCCGTCACTCTAGCGTCCTGCATATCCAGGTGCCCAAGCCCTTCCTTCCCTTTAACACAGCCCACGCCATACTCCTGCTCTGAGCACACGGCCCTGACCACAGTGCCCACACACACCCTGCACAGGGGCACCACCCTGGCCCAGGATCACAGCTCCACGCTGTTCTTGGTTTTCAAGGAGTAACTAACCCCGCGTGTGTCCACCTCTCAGACTAATTTCCAACCCGTCACCTTTGCTTTTTGGGCTTCGGCTAAGTCTTTGTTGAAGAACAGGGATAAAGATAAATAAGCATGTTCAGGAACCACAGGGTTATGGTGACTCGGTGATTGAAGAGGGAAACTGGCACACGCGAGGGGTGTATCTCTGTCACATACAAACTTCAGAAGCAGAGAAAAAGGTGGCTCTAGAGCAAAAAATAAAGATTATCACACAGAACACAGGACAAGCTGCCACAGAGTCCTGGGGACTGAGCCTGTCCCTCAGGACGAGGTGACACCCCAGGAGAAGGCACCAGCTGTCCCCATCTCCCCGCTGCCTCGGCATCCTCTGCACCCTCCGCAACCCCACCTACGCCCTGTCTGTCTCCCCACGAGGCCGTGAGCACCCAAGCACAGGCGCACAGGGACCACGTCTCCCTTGTCTTCATTTCTCAAGCGCCCGGCACCGTCCAGGAGGAGCCCAAAGAATGCTCGATAAATGAAAGCGTCCAGGAACAAAGAAAGGAGAAACTGGAAACCACCACCGCCCCAGTGCCACGCATACACAGCACGCAACAGAATGGGCGAAACTCAAAGCAGAGTATAAAGATATGAAAACGAGCTTAGACGAATATACTAGTGTACGTAAGGCAAATTATATAAAAGAGTACCTTAATATCTGTGCTGTATTAATACATGTCAAAATGCAGTTTCAAAATTCCCACATTCGCCTGGCCTTCTAAATCTGCTTTGCCTGTGAGCTGATGCTATACAGTTCCTCTGGTTCTGGGGCTTTCTTCCCACCCAAGGCAGTGCAACCCGGGAGCCCCACGTTCCCCTGAAGCCTCCTGTCTGAACTTTCCTGAAATCGCTAGCTTCCAGAGGTTTATTTTTCCCTGCCCTATCCTGTGGTTTATAAGATACCTTAAGCATAAGTAGTGTAGTTAAATTGTTAAAATCGAATGATGAAAGATTTGCCTATACCAGGCGTGGTGGCTCACGCCTGTAATCTCAGCACTTGGGAGGCTGAGGCAGGAGGATCGTTGCAAGTTCGAGACCAGCCTGGGCTACAAAGTGAGCTCAAGGCCAGCCTGAGCTGCACAGAGAGACCCTGTCTCAAAAAGATCAAAAAAAAAAAAAAAAGATCTGCTTAAATGCAACTACTGACTTGACAGCTCACTCGGACACCCAGAGTGGGCCAGGCATACAGTGTGGTGCTCCCAGTGGGCGACTCACAGGCAGACAGGGTGGACGCAGAGAAGCCACCATTGGACCCTTAAGTGCCACACACCGTAAACAACAGAGACAGTGAGTGCTCTTACCAGGAAGCGGAACCACTTTTTTATTTTTGTTGAGGTTCTTAAGAGATGCTGAAAAAGAAAAATCCAAACGTTAGTAAGTTGACCCAAGAGTTCCTCGACGGCGAGATTCTCACGCAAAATCTATGCCTAAAAGAATCACTGGAACGGGACCAGTCAGGTTCAGAGAGGAGTCTGGGTCACTTGTTGACCCCGTTCAAAATGCCATCATGCTTTTACTATGCACGAATCCGTGCCAACATGACCGTGCCTCCCGAGGTTACAGGGCGACTGGAAGCCTGTTGATCTTCCAGCTTTCCTTCCCCGCAGAGACAAGTGGATTTTACTTGAGTTAGTTATTTAGGTCAGTGTTTTAGTGTCATGCAGGACGTTGGTGGTGTTTCCTCTGCTACCCCAGAGGCAGCAGGTCACAGGGTCTCGCTAGCCAGCCTGCCGTGTGGAGTCCGCAACCAGAAAATATAAACTCGCTGTGTTTAGATAGCAGCTGCTTCTGGAAACCTGGAAGCCTAAGTCGAATACTCTCCCGAAAGCAGGAAAACTAACACACCGGTAGAGAGCATAACTCGCACCCACACCTCCCAAGAGGGCACCGCTGCGGGGACACACAGGCGCGGCACAGATCAATTCGACAACATTCTCCTGCAGGCCAGCACCACTTCAAGTCCCACCTGACAGCTCTGACTTGATTTCAGGGGTTGGGAAGAGCTCATGGGCGTCTCCGCCCCGTCACCAGGCCCCCTAATGATACTGATTGCGCTCTCTATGCCTAAGTGCATCTGGGCGTCCACGCTGCTGCTGGCACAGTTAGCGCTTCCGTGAAACTGAACTCAGAGGCCACAAAACCCGGCACTGGCAATGAGGCCCAGAGCAGGTGCCACTGAGGCAGGAACCGGAGAGGCTTCTCGCAGGATGGCGGGTTGCAGCTATTACACCTGCCCGCGGCGGAAGTGGGCAGGGGGCATAAACACTGGAGCAGGGTGGGAAGGTACACACCTACAGCACGACCACTGTGGAAGTCAGTGAGGAGATGCCTCCCGTGAAACCAGAAATTCCATGGAAACATCATATCACAGTGGTCCACACACACCCGGTTTACAGCAGCACGATTCGTAATAGCCACATCTTGGAAGCAGCCCGTGCGCCCATCAACAGAGGAGTGGATAAAGAAAATGTGGTATTTACACATAATGGAGTACTGCTCAGCTAGAAAGAAAGATAAATTCGAGACATTCGTAGGAAAATGGATACATCCGGAGAATAAAACAATAGTAAGTGAAATACATCAGAGACACACAAGCTTACATACCACATGGTATCTCTCGTTTGAGTAAAGCAAAGTACAAAAAAAGCAAAATAAAGGAAATGGGGAGCTAGATCTTTTGCAAATGGGAAAGGACCCCAGAGAGCAAGGGTGGGGAAGCGGGGGAAGTAAAACGATTTAAAATGCGTCGTGAACAAGTACCCCAAACCCACAGTGAATGCACACATTGTATGTCATAAACATGAACTAAAAATAAGAGCAACAAGAAGAATGAAACAGGGAAAGTGGGTTTAGAGACAAAAGGTGGGAGGTGGGTAGGAGGGAGAAAGGGATTTAAAAAAGACCCAGCTGCGTTATGTACATAGACCCACTCCCCAAGATTACCCTAGACTTCCTGTACCACCAACATGTAATTTTAAAAAGAAAATGCACAAATATACAAGAAATTGACAAAAAAATAAAAACAAGCACTATGGGTGTGGAAAGAAGGCGGGCTGTGATGACAGCCATGGAGGTCAGAGGTCACCAAGGGCTAGATGCGCCCCACAGCTGGGCAGCTGGAAAACCACTGCCTTCGTCCAGAGAGAATCTGCTCTGGATCTTAATGCAGTCTGGATGTGACCACAGTGTTGATTTGACAGTCGGTTTAAAACCTGTGCTTTTATTTGCACTTACTTTTGTGGCTGCTGCAACACTCAGAAGCTGCAAGGTATGAATTAAGACATCAGATTTAGATGTGTGGCAAGAAATCCACTGTGCTGGTTGAAAGTATGTTTAGTGGATGAGAATTCAAAAGCCCCAGGTTTACATAGCATATTTTTTTAACAAGGTAGCTATTATATTACCTAGGCAACTGATTTCTCTGTGAACCAGAACATCCTTCAATAAGTTGGAACAGACATTTACCAGGGCCTTATAGGGAGTCACAGTTACATCAGAAAGCAGCTGGTGTTCACTAAATCTTTGCTGGTGGTGTGAACGCACACGCTCCTCACCAACCAGGTCTTAATTCGCTCTCCTGTAACCATGACACGTGTTTTATTCTTAGAACAGTTTTATTTTCTGTATTCAAAAATGCTCATCATAGAAGAAGTTAGAAGACATATGGTGGTACCATTTGCAATAGCTCAATCTTGGAAGCAGCCAATCTGTCCATCAACAGATGAGGATCAAGAAAGTGTGTTCACGCACAGTGGAGGACCACTCTGCCACAAAGAGGGGTAAGTTTGAGTCTCTGTAGGAAAACGGATGCACCTTGAGACCATAACGTTAAGTAAAACAAATCAGACACTCAAGCTTCAATATCGCATGGTTTCTTCTAAATCAGAGACCCAAAATACAAATGAAGAACAAAATAAAAGATAATAGGAAGCAGGGAGACCTTTTGCAAAAGGGAAGGGAAACAAGAAATGGGGACAGGGAGGAAAGGAAGAAGAAAAAAGGGAAGAAAAAGCATTGAAAAAATAGAAATGGAGCTTTTGCAAAAGGGAAAGGGAACAAGAATTAGAGACAGCATAAGGGATGGAGAGACAAAGAATGAGGATGTGTTACGCTCCTGTACAAATCCCCCATGATAAATGTCGTCTTGTGGACTATCAACACGGACTAATAAAAAAAGGAAAAGTTGGAAAACAGAGCAAAGCAAAATAAATGGAAATAAATATAAAACCTAAAGCTCCTGCTTGCACTAAGTTATGATATGAATTAAATCTACCTACAGGGAGCAGAAACCACCCTGACTTTATAGGCTTACGATCAGCTTGCAGATTGCTGTGCAAAACCTGTATATGCTTTTCAGATTTCCAATACACGGGGTGGGAGGCGTGTAGCTCAGTGGTAGAGCACTTGCCTAGCTGGTGCAAGGCCCTGGGTTCGATCCTCAGTACCAGGATAAAAAGATCCACTGGTGTCCTCCGTCCCATCCAGAGACAGTTTAAGGAAAGGTGATGGGTAGGGACAGGGAGGAGTGGGGCTGAGCCTGCGGTCTGGGAGTCCACGGGGATCTTCTCAGAGGAGGAAGCTGGGGTCGAGTCTGACTTAGGGAATTTCAAAGAGCCTGAGGATTTGGGGGGGAAGGAGAGATAAAAGTCTGAAAACTGCCATGTGGAGCAAGGAGGATCCCAAACCTACTCCCAGGGGACCTACGGAAGGGGAAGGAGGAGTTGGGGAGAGGAAGAAAAAAGGAGGAGGAGAGGAGGAGAAAAGGATGGAGGGGGCAGAAGCAGAGAAGGAAGGAAGGAAGGAAGAGAGGTACAGAGGGAGGGAGGGAGGGAGGAAGGAAGGGAGGGGCCCCTCTCCAGCACCAGGGGGTGCACAGGGCTCCTCTATACCGCACAGCAGAGCGGACAGCAGAGCTCACAGAAGCCACAGCAGAGCAGAGTGGAGACCGAAGAATCCCCTTCCTTCTGCGCCTGTTCGGGCTTCCGGGGCCCCTGGGGACTGCCACCATGTGACAGTACTTCCGGAGGGGACTGATGCACTTCAGACATGCAGAGGTGGGGACAGAGCTGGCAGCAGAGCCAGAACCTGGTCACCACACCGACCTGAGGAAACCAGTGGGGTTGGGTGCAAGGCCAAGCTCCTCTGAGAAACATTTTGCTTCTCCTTTTTTCATTTCTCAAATATCTAAGAACAGTCGTTAGATGAGTACGCATCCATCCACACCCTCCTGGCCACTGACAGCTTCTCCAGTCCACTGGGAGGAGGACCACTTCTGCATCCTGTGTCCATGGCAACCAGGAAGGCGGATGTGATGGGCTCTCTGGCCTCCAATGGGGGAAGCTGCCTTAGAGACACAGTCTGTGTGATTATGACTAAGACAGTTTCCACAAAACTGTGAAAGGTCACTGAAGATTATCATGGCAAACAGGAGAGGCTCCCACACAACATGTACCGCACAGGGAATGAATTAGTTCTGCTCCCGAAGAAAAAGAAGAGCAATTTGAGATTCTCAGGAAAGGTTTTGTTTAGCGACAAGGAAAATATCGAGGAGAAAGCAAGCAAAATGAGCGCTTTTCTCTAGAACCATTTCCATCTGATTTCTTCCAAAGACACCAAGACTCCAGACTCACAGCTCACACTCAGAGTCCAAGGTGACCCCCAAGCCCATGGCCTGAGCTGTGGTCCCCAGCACCCTCATCCGTCCAGCGTGACCTCTGCACATCACTGGCACAGATGGGAAACGGGATGAAGGGATCTCGCGGATGCCACGCGCCTCAGAACTGAAAGGCGGGTGTGGGCCTCATCTTACCCACGAGGACGTGGGGCCCCTGCAGCTGGCCCGCGCTGACACAGCCCCTCCAGAGCAGCTCCAGGGCTACTACCAGGTCTTTGGGGTGCAGGGTCAGGGCTCGCTCTCCTTTGCACCACGGTGGCGTCCTAAGCATCGTTTTACACCTAAGTAAGAGATCACAGAATGTCACTGAATGGATCTGCCAAAAATCAAAATCAAAAATTCACAAACCCCTCCAACAAAAACACTCGAGAGTTCACAGACTCAAAAGGAAAGACCAGCTGGGTAAACGATCACCTACCAACACCCAGGACACCACAGGGAGGCCCTTGGGGACACAGGAGCCTCTCAGTGGAGAGATCGGAGCCTGGAGCAAGTGAGCCCCCATGGCACTGGGCACACTTAGGGTACAGGAGGGTGTTTATCTGGGAAATCAACTGCAGGGCTCCCACCCTTCCTGGAGACCAGGGCTCCCCTCCCCAGTGGAACCACACTGGCCTGGCGGCATCGGAGTCGGCTTCTCTGTAGCAAAGGCAGCTGCACCTTCTAGCTACAAGGACTCACAGGGCCATGCCTCCATAGTGAAGCTGGGCTTACTTTCACACTACAGTGTCAATGACTGACAGTGGGTCCCAAGAGCTCCCTGATAAGAAGATAAATGGCAGGTGGCTGGGGAAAGGCTCCCGAAGGCTGAAGGCCATGATGCCCAGCGATTCTCTGTTCCCCTTACGATCGTTCTCATGCGAATGAAGGCAAAGCAGGAAAATGAGCAGAAGCCCCCTTCCCAGAAGTAAAGCTCTAACTTTTCTCAAAGCTCTATAAAGAGAATTGAAAAACTAAGCCACTGCAGTCCAGTTGCCTGGAGCAGGCTGCTGTCCTGAAGTAAGCCAGGTTGTCCCATAGCAGGGAGGAGACTCCCCAGAGGCCAGCGGTGCTGTGGACACAGACTGTCACCTCCTGCCCATCAGCTCGGAAGGACACTCAAGAACAGATCGTCAGAAAGCCAAGCGTGTGCAGGGGCATAAAAAATATGGAAAATTCACTTTTTAACAGTTTTCCATAGCTACCAGATTGATCAACATGATAGCAGAAAAAAAAAAAAGGACACAATGAAGCCTTACAGAGCGGGGATCTGGCCTGAAGAGGGGACATTTACAGAAAAGCAGTCGTAACACCGCGCGTGTCACAGACTGCTCCTGCGACCTGACGACAGAGACTGAGAACCAAGCCAGTGAAAATCACAACGGAAGCAAAACGGCTACTCTCTCTCTCTCTCTCTCATCCCTGACCTCTGACTTCCCCTCCCCTGTGCTTCCTAATTCCCTCCCAAAAAACAAAAATAACTGCAATGAAACAAGGCCAAGAATTATTCCCAGTGAGGCCAGGGATATAGCTCAGCGGCACAGCGCCTGCCTGGCAAGCCTGAGCTCGTGAGTTCAACTCCTGGTACCAAAAAAAAAAAAAAAAAAATACAGAATTATTCCCAGTGAACTATAAAAAAAATATGTTATTGTCCCAAATTAGACTGCAGGGTTTTAAAATTAATTCCTTCTCAAAAAAAAAATGAAAGAAAGAAACTTACAGACTCTAGAGGTATCTATGAAAGGCTGAAGCAGCATGAAAACTGCAGGTAGAGCGGGTGAGAATCTAAGGACTGCAGGCACTCGCCTCCCCAGGATAGGTTAGGGCTGGCAGCTGATAACAGCCAGAATCACTCAATAAGAAGGTCACCTTGTTAAGCAAGGTGTGCAATGGATTCGTTCCCTCCTCCTTTTTTTTTTTTTTAAGACAGGGTCTCGCTGTTATTCAGGCTGGCCTTGAGCTCACTATGCAGCCCAGGTTGACCTCAAACTCATAGCGATCCTCCTGCCTCAGCCTCCCAAGTGCTGGGATTACAGGCGTGAGCTGCCATGCCCGGCTTCCGGATAAATCTTTGACTGGGGCCACAATTTCTGACTGAACTAATAGTTGTGGGTGCTAAGAACATAGGGGCTGCAGAGCTCCTCAGGAACCCAGAGCCTGCTCAGGCTACCCAGTGCCCGACACCATGGGGGACCCACAAAGCCGCGCGGGTGAGGCACCCCAGGAAGCACAAGAGGTAGATTCATCTGGACTTCTGCTGAATGCATTTTGTCCTCTGCCACCAGGACGAACCAGCTCACCACTGTCTGCTCCGTAAAATGAGAGCAACCATCCGGAAAGGTTATGATCACGCAAGTGAACCAAAAGGAAGTGGCTACAAAGGCATCTTATCACCTAGGCACATTTTTAAATGTGGTTGGAGTGGCTGTTTCAAGATGTGTTTTCCTCAGGCTCCAGAAAAGCATGCAGAACTGATGCGAAGAAGGGCAGCCCAAGGTAAGGGCTAGGTCTCCCTTGAGGCTGGGGGGCACTGCAGATGTCCCTCAGTTACAACCAGACAACAGAAAGGAAGAGAGGTGATGAAAGAGACCCAGTTCCAAAACTCAACGGACTCCGTGAGACTTACATGCGCTGCCCGCTGAGTCCTTTTCCGGTCACCAGGTGACGCTCTGGGGCGCAGAGGCACTTGTCCAAAGGGACGCCAATCCCACCTTCATATTTTAATATCTGGGGCATCCACTTTATAAACCTCTTTTCTTGAAAACAAAAGAAGCTTCTCTGATAATCTTGTTGGCACTTGTTACACAGAAGCGTGATTTTTCTCTTACGTTACCAGGGGGAGTAGAAAACTAAAGGCAAACACCTCCCCATCCCGAGCGTGCAATTATACTACCCAGCATTTGGAGGAAAGGGTTTGACTACAGATTGGTGGAATACGATTACAATAAAACTGTGACGTGAAAACCCAAAATAGCACGGGTGTCAAATAGCGTCTGCAGTAAGCCCATGTCTCCTATCCTGCCTCCTCTCAGGCCACACAAGAATAAGACTAAGAAAGGCCATCATGAGTTCTTGCTGTCACCGTGGCCCCTGGAGTAACTGCGTCTGAGTCCTTGTGGACCAAATGCTGACACCACTGCACATAGAGCCCCTGCCCTTCCTGCCTCTCAGTGCCCCAAGCCCAAGTACTCTCCACTGATAATCTTCCAGACACTTCTGATGGTCTTCCCCTCAAGGTTCTCCTTGAGTTCACCCAAGCTTGTTCTGACCATGTGCACATGCTAAGAGAAGTCAGTCGCATAGCGTGTTCCTTCCTTACAAACAGGGAACACTTCCAAGAGGTCTTTGCGCTTTTGCAAAGTGCCTTCCTGAGCAGGTAGCTTTAATACTACCCTAGCTTAGGCCCCTATTCCTCATAGCTAATCTGCCACGCCAGAAAGTCACACACATGAAAAATAAAACTTTGCTCAATGACTTTTTAAACTGCAAATGCAATATATATATATATATATATATATATTCCACCTATATATACATATATATTCAATATATATATGCAATATATATATATATATATATATATATATATATATTGCACCAATACCGATTGGTGGAATATGATTACAATAAAACTGTGACGTGAAAACCCAAAATAGCATAGGTGTCAAATAGTGTCTGCAGTAAGCCCGTGTCTCCTATCCTGCCTCCTCTCAGGCCACACAAGAATAAGACTAAGAAAGGCCATCATGAGTTCTCGCTGTCACCGTGGCCCCTGGAGTAACAGTAAACAGTTACTCAGTAAACAGTTACAAAGAAATTTACAATTTGGTTAACAGTTCTCAGTGAACAGTTACAAAGATTCTCAGTAAACAGTTACAAAGAAATTTACAATTTGGTAACATTGCTATGGGGTTTAAGATGGGCACAGAGGGGCAGACTGGGCAGGAAGGAAGAACTTTTTTCTACAAAGCATTCTCTGAATATTCTATCTACTTCAAGAGGCACCCTGAAGCTGTTGTACACGAGCTGTTAACCATGAGGTCTTACAAGCATTCTCATCCGTGGCTGGCTTGCTACACAGTGTATACATTTCTATGTCTTCCACATCTACGTGACATACCTTTTTTCTTTGTGTTGTGCCTTAAGGGAAACATTTTCTTAAAAGACATTCGTGAATTGTCTCCCTGAAACAGAAACCAGCAGGGTTAGCAGCTGATATTTTAGCCTTGGAACATGGACCAGAACTTTTGGCTACCAGTGGGCGCTGACGTGGGTTTTGCCGTGAGATTTGTGCACTGGAGCTGTCGACGAACTCAAGGACTTGCCCCGCAAGGCCGGGAGGTCATCGCTTTCCTGGCCACAGCAAGGGTCCGCCTTATTCCAACCTGGGGCCAGACGAGACACATGAAGCCAGCCAGGTCACTGCTGTCTAGACAAGTGGATTCAGTCCCAATTTGCTGGACCTGATTCAGGTTAGTTCAGCAAGCCCAGCAGAACCAGGACCCAGGTGCCTCGTCCACACTGACTCCCGTGGGTAGCACTGCGTTTCCCACCAGCAAACACCCCCTCCCAGCACGTGCTGCAGCCACCATGGTCCTGCCTCAACTTAGAAGGCAAAAAACTGGAGAGTGAAGCAACTCAACCGGAACAAGTAAAAGATGAGGTTACCTGCAAAATCTTAACCTCGAATCTGGCAGAGAGCTAAGAGAGATCACAGAGCAACTGAGAAGTCTGAAGCCAGAGATGCAAGACAGGAGCTTGGCTTCCCAGCGGCCTGCGCAGGACAAAGGGGGGAGGGCCAGCAGGGGATGAGAAGATCCCCACCAGGCATTCTGCGGAGGATGGGCGGGCTGAGGACGGATGTGAGCACACAGCGCATCTTCCACTGGGGACAAGTTCCACACTGCTAAGAGGAGAACAGCATAGCCTGCTACCTGGCCCACTGAACCCTGGAAAGAGAACGGAATCAAGCCCTCCTCCTCCTCTGGTCCAGCTCTGGGCGTAGCTCACAAGCAGCCCCTGCTCCTGGGGAGGAGGCAGACTACTAGGAAACCCACACTCCAAGACGCAGGGACACAGCGCACCTCGATGCCAGGCTGAAAGAGGAAAGAGAGCCCACTAACCACCCACAAAGGGGAGGCCAGGAGGTGGGGGAGGGTGGAGGGAGGGAAGCAACAGGGAAGGGAAAAAGGAACTCAGATGTGTTCTGTGCACACACCAACTCCTCACAAGGATGCAAATAGTATGAACAGCAGACATGGACAAATAAATAAATAAAACATGTAATACGATATGAGAATTTCAATGAAATTATTTTTAATTCCTCTGTGAAAGGTGAATAATGATGATTCTCAGACTCTCCCTGGATGCCCCACAAGGTCCACGAATCATCTTATTCACTGCTCACCACAGGCCTATGGGGTTCCGTCACCCACACAGTGGAAGAGAGGAAGCCATCACCTGGTAAGGCTCCATGGCCCTTCCTCTGCTTCTACTCCACACACTTCCAGCAGGACCTGGAGCCCACTGTGGGCACAGTGCTAGAAGACCTCCTATCAAAAATGAACTGCCCTGTGCTGCCAGTGTGCCCATACTCTCGACCTAGTCCAATGCAAAGGTGATCTGTGGATGCCAAGCTGTCCACAGCACCACCCAGGGGCTCAGAGAGGTCCAAACACCAATGTGGTACTAAGATCTGCCGCTCTCCCTGTGCACTGCAGTACAAAGGCAGCAGAAAATCCTGTAGGTACCCAAGGACAAG
>RJWT010017413.1:0-19347 GCA_004365215.1 Cuniculus paca | reverse complement strand
TATCATGACACCACATTTTTTATTACACCTCATAAAGGCACGAATGAGGACTTCCAGAACTGCTTCAGAAAGTGGCAAGAAAGATGAGATAAGTATGTCTGAAACAAAGGGGTATATTCTGAGGAGGATTAATGACAATGTATTTTACTGTAATAAACTTAAAACATTAAATGCACAGTATATTTTGTTCACATCTAGTATGTACTATGAACATGTGTGACTGTGTAGAGCCTTGGAAAGTTAATCTGATTATATCAAAATGTAATACTTCCATGTGATAGAATGAAAGTTTAACATTTACCTAACTTATTAAAAAAAAATACCCTTTTAGGTGTGCCTATTGTCATTATGACAGTTTTACAGATAAGGAAATTAAGGCAGAGTGGTTAAGTAACATGCCCTCAATCACAAAAGTGTGAGTGGAAGAGCTGGGAGTGACCCAGGTCTGACCAGGGCCTGAGCTTTGTACCATGGCCACCCACAGAAGGAGAAGGCGCATCTTTCATCCTTGGACACTCACTCACTGAGCACCAACTGCACAGCGGGTCTGCCTGAAGGATGCACGTGTGAGATCTCAATTAAGAGCCTAAGATTTGAGAGGCTGAGAAGCTGTCTTCTGAGCAATTAGCCTTTTCCCACATCACTTCACACTTCAACAATGCAATGATTTTCTTCACGTCCTCAAAACTTAAAGAGACAAACGAACAAAAAGCCTGTGAGGACCTATTTTCTAAGAGGTTCCTATGGCTTGAATATGGTTTGTCCCCTCTCTCCTCAAAAGTATGTGTGCTCGAAGCATGGCTAGGTTGAATGGCACAAATTTCAAGAGACAGAGACTAATGCCAGCATGGGAGAACTGCCTCAGAAGAGTTTACTGTTGGCCTTGAGGAGTGAGTTCTCAGGCGAGCAGGTTGTTATGAAGTGTTACGAAGTTGTTATGAGGTCACAACATACATTCAGCCATTCTGCAGCCAGTTCGCCTTCTGTTTCTCCATCATGTTGTGATGCAGCCAGAGGGCCCTCATCAGGATGCCGGCGTTATGCTGTCTGAACACCCCAGCCATGAGAATTAAGTCAAACACACCTCCTGACTTAATAAAATAGCCTGCGTCAAGCATTTCATTCTAGCAACACAAAACAGACTAACCTAGGATTAGTCCATTTAACATTACAGAGCAGATCAACATAGTTTTTTAGTCCAGTTAGCAGAAAACAGTGCTCACTCTGTCTTTAAAATACCACACCCATGACTCTACCCTTCTCAACAGGCTTTCATAGACTCTAAATTACTACCCTCACCCACACACCAGAGACTTCAACATCCTTTGTGGCCTGCCTTTCTGACCAGAGGTTAAACTCCGCCACTCCTGAAACAAGATGTCCCTAGACATGCACAAAATGTGATAAATAAAAAGCAGCAGTACTCTACCTCAAACAAGGTCTTTCTGACTTAAAACATCTGTTCACACAAACAGGCAGTCTGCCCAGGCTTCTGCAGAGCCCTCTGTGGCAGACAATGTTTCCCAACTTAGCCCTACTGAGGGAAAGTATTTCTCTAGAGTCTGAGTCCTGTTTTTCTAAGGGGAAAACTTGCTTTCCCCATAAAATGTATGCAGCAACCAACAGACAAACTGTTTAAAGAAAGTTAGCTTTAAGCAGCCTTTTTAAGAGACACATAATTGTGTCTCTTAAAAAGGCTGCTTAAAAGGTGGGGCTCTAAAATAATACAATCTCCAAGAAGAATTGTGAAATAGCTAGAAAAATCACACTCATATTCATCCTCCTCAGCAGTTTCGCTTCTAGAAATGCATCCTGAGATACAGTGGCAAAATAAACCATGACTCACAGATAAGATTAAACCCTGGCATTAGCAAATAAATGACTGAAAGCAGCCCCATGTCCATCTGTGAGGGACTGTGACAAACATGACACACTGACACAGGGACCGCTCTGCTCTACAGGAGGGCGAAAGCTTTATGGAGTGAAAGTGATTTCCATGCATACTTCTAAGTGACAAAGTGAGGTACACAACATCTACAGAATGTCATTTTTTCGTTTGTTTGGTTTTTTTTTTTTTGGTCTTTTTGAGAAAAGGTCTCATTATGCAGTTCAGGCTGGCCTTGAGCTCACTCTGTAGCCCAGGTTGGTCTCCAACTTGCAATGATCCTCCTGCCTCAGCCTCCCAAGTACTGGGATTATAGGCATGTGCCACCATGCCCGACTAGAAGGCCATCTTGTGTGGAAAAGAAAAATGTGAAAATACACACAGATTTTTTTGATACTTACAGAAAGATACTGAAGGGTAAATGAACTCATTTTTTAAAAAAGTAGCAACTAATGGTAGACAGAAAATAATCTGAAGGAGACAGGGATGAAAAGAGACTTGTCTTGTTTCAAAGTCAGGACTTGAAAACAAATGGACTTTACATATTCAAAAAAGGATAATTAAATGAAGAAGGGAAACAACTCTTGAATGCGTTATAAACAAGCATATCTAACTGCATATTTAATTAGCGATAAAACTACAGAGAAAAATGACATACTTCAAAGGACTTCAGAACATGGCATTTTGACCATGCATCATTAGTTGACTATATGACCAGGAGAAATGGAGCCATTCTCCACACATGCCAAAGATTAAACCTGGACCCATATCTTTCACCATAAAACAAGCTAAAATCAGAATGGATCAAAGATCTTAATACTAAAACAGAAACATTAAATTTGCTGGAAGATAGAGTAAGTAAAACTCTTGAAGATAATGGTATAGGCAGACTTTATGAACAAAACCCCAATTTCACTGGAACTATCACAAAGAATCAATCACTGGGATCTCACCGTATTGAAAAGCTTTTGCACAGGAAGAGAAACCACCAACATAGTGAAGAGACAACCCACAGTGTGGGAGAAAATGTTTGCCAAGGGTACCTCAGACAAAGGATTACTACTGAGAACATATAAAGAACTCAAAAAATCAGTCCTCCCGGATTTAAAGATCCAATTCAAAAATGGGCATCTGAGATGAATATGACTTCTCAGATGAAGAAATACAAACAGCAAATATGTGAAAAAATGTTTAACATCACTGGTCATTTGAGAGATGCAAATTAAAATAACACTAAGATTCCCTGGAAAGAATGGCTATTATCAAGAAATCAAGCAATAACAAATGTTGTCAGGGCTGTGGAGAAAAAGGAACCCTTCTTCACTGTTGGTGGGAATGCAGACTGGTGCAACCACTGTGGAAATCAGTGGGGAGATTCCTCAAAAACTAAGACTAGAGGTCCCATTCAACCCAGCTATTCCCCTGCTGCATATCTTCCCAAAAGAATTAAAAACATCTTACCACAGTGATATATGTGCACCCATGTTTATAGCGGCAGAATTTGTAATTGCCAGATCTTGGAAATAACCTAAATGCCCACTGACTGAGGAATGGATAAAAAAGATGTATAAAAAAGATTTTTATACAATAGAGTACTGCTCAGCCATAAAGAAGGATAAACTGGAGATTTTTATAAGTACATGGATGCAACTTGAGACCATACTCATTAGTGAAATAAATAAGACACACATGTGTAAACATCGTATTTTCTCATTAGTGTGAGAAGCTGAAAGAAACAACACATGTATGTGTATACATATGTATATAAAAAAGTTAAAATAAAAAAAAGAAATGCAGCCATTAAAAATCTTGAATTCCAGTCAACAGTTTATCAATCATAATAAAGATATTATTTTGAATACTATTTTGAAATACATAACAATAGTATAAACAATAAGTACTGCTAGGAACTATAATTTTAAGTGTAAGAGAACATAGTCAAGTATAAAGGAAGTAAAAATCTTTCAATGTTAAACCTGAAATGAACTGTAGGACAACTATAGGACAACTCATGATAGTAATAAAAGTAAAAGGCTAATGGCTCTGATACTGCAGTAATAGTATAGCTTTAAAAGCTGAAGGAATGAAGAGAACATGTGAGAAAAATGTCTTGTTTTCAGTATTCAGTGGTTTTTTTTCCCCAGTATTCAGTGTTGGTGATGCACAAACTCGTGCAAAAAAAGAGTCAATCTAGGAGACTGAGGCAAAAGGATCCAAGTTTGAGCCCAGACTCGGCAACTTGGCAATTTACCAAGACCCTGTCTTACAATAAGAAATAAAAAAAAAAAAGGCTGAAGATAACAGCTCAGTGTAAAGGCCTTGACCTCACTCTCCAGTACCGGAAAAAAATACGCCAATGAACAAACAAAATACCATGAAGCCAAGTGAGCCAGTACTGCTGATAACCATGGGGAGGGGTTACTCTCACAGGAAGGGTGCTATCAGTGTGAGCAGCCACCAGACAGATCTGGGATGGGTGGTAAATCCCATTCCCTGACCTGATGACATTCTCATCATCATTTCAAATTGCGTCACATGGCTTTGTATATTTGTATTATATTTAATAACAAATGTTTATATTAAATATTGAGATTAGAATTAGTACAAACCCTTAATTACTTTTCTTTTCAAAAACATGGATTTGTTAACTCTGTCTACTAAAGATAAAGATTCCTTCAGCATTCATTAAAAGGACAAGGTACCAAGCACCTCCTGATGTGATGAGATATTAGCATTACCATCTTCTACCCCAGAGCACCCCTGTGGAAAAGTTAGGCCTGAGTCAAATCAAATCTTTGCAGCTAACTTCAGTTATAGGAAATCCAGGGCAGGCAATAGCAGAGCAAGTTACACAGCTACAAAGGAAGCAAATCTAGAATGCAGAACATCCCACAGGACAACTGACCCAGTTTCTGTACTGAGGAGCATTAAATAAGAGATGAAGGAGTACTGGATTGCTCTAAATTCAATAATTTAAGAGACTAACAGCCAAATGTTTATTTGTATTCTGATTTAAACAAATCACTACCAAAAAAGGAGTTCTGACATTGTTATGGTTTGTATCTAGATGTCCCCCCAAAGCCTCATGTGGTCTTACCTGGTGCTTTTCAGAGGTGGCTGGATCTAGGGTATGTGAACGTGGATTAAGGGTTTGATACTGGGATTAAGGGTGGGTGGTAATAAATTAGTCCCCCGATTAGAATTAGCACGGTTCTGTGTGTAGTTGAATGGATTTACTAAGACAGAACCCCCACCCGAGGCACGAGTGGCACCATTTAAAAGGCTTGTAGCCTGGATGGGATAAACGGGAAAGGCAGGCTACCTTATTGCTGCTTGCTACCTACTCCTGTTTGGTCACAGAATATTTCTCCACTGTGATGCCTCTCTGCCATGGAGCCAGAAAACTATAGACTGAGACCTCTATTACTGTGAGCTGAAATAAATCTTTCCTTCTTTTTTGGGGGGGCGGGGTGGGGTACAGAGAATCAAACTCAGGACCTTGCACTTGCCATGCAGGTCCTGAGTTGCTACTGAGCTATATCCCCAGTCCAAACCTTTCTTCCTTTAACTTTGGGGGTCAGGTATTCTATCTCAGCAATAAGAAAAGTAACCAAGACCAACAATCATAAAAGAATAATTATGGATTGGTTAGTACAGCCCACACATGACAAATTTCTTAAAACCTGATAATGGCACTGTGGTTATGGAAAAAAAAAAAGAGATGTATACTCCAAACACATATATAGGAGTACTTTGTGTATGGCTGTTCAATGCAGTTTTTACAACTCTTTAATATCTTGAAATTTTCCTATGTTAAAAAAACCCTATTTAACACATGTTGTGAAATGATACTACTGTTCTAGAGACACCTCAGTTCACAAATGCTTTTGATTGTGAACAATTTGGTTTGCAAACAGAAGTGTTTGGTAAAATTTTGCTTTTGTTCGTGAACTCTGCACTGGGTGACCAATATGACAGTGGCCATCTTTTGAACATGAACATGAAATGAACTAAGTTTGTGAACTGAAGCACTGCTGTACAATACTCTACTAAAAAGTTACCAATACGACAATTTCTTTTGTTAAAGGTTTAACCACTAGTGTGAAAGTAATTCTATGAGAAAACCATACTACACATTCTAAAAAAGTATGTAAATCCAAGTCTGTATTTAAAAATACCATGTAACAGGTAGGTGCCATTTGTACAGGAACATTATTATTCTGTTAATTCCTTGGAGTACTGGTTTACAGATTAGGAAGTCACACCTAGATCTAAACCAAAGTCCACAAACTGCGAGTGGGCTAAGTTCAGACCAGTGCCTGTTTTTGTCTATTAAATTTTATTGTAACCCCAACACACTAATTCAATACTATACTATCCATGTTTCTCCTTGTGGCTCAACTCCAGGACTGAGATTACATGGCCTGTAACACCTAAAACATCTGCGTCCTAGCCCTGTATAAAAATAGTGTACAGGTGACCCAAGTGTCACTGAAGATATTAAATTCTGATGCTTGGGCTGCTGTCCTTAGTGATGCCCAGGTGAAAATCTGTTTTGGGAAAAATGTATCTGACTTTGAACTGCAGAAACATTTTTACCATCGGATAACCCTATCTCAGAGAGGTTAAGAGGAAAAATGACAAAGGAGACATGAGATGTGTAAGTGTAATAAAAGTGCAAGCTAATCAGTCCTATGAAATAAGCTGCTGCACAAACTCTGTTGTTGGTGGTGTCTGTGAGATGGGGTCTTGCTATGCTGCTCAGGTTGGATTTCGGCTCTCAAGCAATTCTTCCACCTCAGACTAGGCAACATAATCATAAAGAGTATTTATTTGTAAAAGTTCTCCCTCTCAGATTTTGATAGTAACTTACTTATAAGTGTGAAGGAACTATCTGTTTGAAAATTTGTTGTCCACCTTGTCTTTATCTAGATGCAGGCTCCATGAGGGCAGGAATTTCTCTTGCCCGCCATTATGACTCCAGTGCCAATAAAGATACATGGCACATATTAGGCACTCAATAAATATTCAGATATGAATCCCAAGGTTCTGTTTTCCTACCACTTAACAACTCTTGACATTTTGGACATCACTCCCTATAAATGGTTACTGTCCCACCCATCCCGCGCCCTGAGGTTCAATGCTGCTACTGAGCTACACATAGACTCTAGAGCTGCTACCACATCTCCCTTCTCTGGGAGACGTAACCTGGCTCTCTGAATAAATCTTCCTGTATATAAGATTTTATGTTCTGGAGGTCCTTAAGGAAGAAAAAATACTTCTATTAAATTTTATGCATACAGTTCCAGTGTTAGACTTTAAGTATCTGAAGATCAGGGAAAGACAGACTAAGTAGTTGAAATGTGTGGTTCAGTTTCCAACTAGGTTGAAAAGACTGAATTGTTTAAGTACAAACAACAACAAAAAAACAGTACTGTAAATGCGAACAAGTTCACTTTTCTGCATCCTAGCCAGTAACCCTGGCCAGGTACCCAGACCCTTCCAGGTACCTGGGAAATACTAGGGCTACTTCCTTTGAAAGTTTCCTGGTGGTAGCAACAGCTTCTGTTTCCAAACAAACAGGGAGTAAAGGCAGGAAGTTGAGATGCAGAAAACAGTCTTGCCAATTTTCCCCCTGTATGTTGAGAACTAATTGAGCAAAGAGAAATTAAGAAATACATTAAAACAGTTGATATTTTTAACAGATCTTTAAAAACTGAATTAGGAAAAAAATCTAGAAAGAAGCCACACTTATTTCCTCAGTTAAAACAGTTCTTGCTTTCATGATTGGCCTCTGCACACTGAAGCCCCTCCCTTTGCATTTAACTTTCCAATCCAATGCCCTGTGAAGGTCTACAACTTGATCCCTCACTCAAACAAAATAAAGTTCAAATATGGTTAACCCAATCATGCCCTCAATTCCTTACCCCAGCCAAAGTCAAAATGTTTTCCAGTGATTTGGTCATTATGAGACGCTTCTTGGCACGAGTTACTGCAACGTACAGTAAATTCCATTCATCTTCAGAAAATGACTCTAAAGAAAGAAAAAACATAACTCAAAAGCCTACTTATAATCACTATGATCTCATCTAAATGTTTATGACCCTCATTAATTCCCCCCCAAACCCACTCAAGATTTGCTGGTAGTCTTCCTACAAATATCAACATCAACAACAAAAACCTTGAAGACTATTTGTTAAGCCCTAGTACCTGTTAATTGATTGTTCAGCATTTGCAAGGTATAAAATACAATACCGATGTCCATTATCCCAGTTCTCCTCACAATACCTGTCACCCACAAAATGAAGCTACTACAAATCAAGGACCACAGTGGGACCCAACACCTATGCTTTTTCCATTTCCTTACACTGTCTCTCTGGATCGACTCTGCCCAGTCTAGAAATGTCTTAAGTTGTCACAAGACAATCAGGGGGGAAAAAACACATGAATAAGTCTCTTCAGTCCGTCTTATACTTATCTCTCTGCCTTAGTACCTAGTACCACAAAGTAGCAGATCTGTGAATAGACTAAAAGCCACTGAACTGTACACTTCAAATAGGAGGATTATTTAGTATATAAATTATATCTCCATAAAGCATCCTCCCCAACAAAAAGCAGATGATAATTACACAATGGTCACCAATTATCCTCAGTCCACTCCAACTTGTGTCTTATTCCCTTTTGGGCTATATTCGTTAAATACAAGGGATGTTTAGTATTTTTATATTTTTATCATTTTAATATATGGTATGCTCCAAATTTTGAATCCATATGTAACAGGTTTGTTTTGTTTTGTTTTTTGCTTAGAAACTTCAAATGGTTTTATCCTAAGATTTAAAACAAAAACAACAGGACTGGTGTTTTAGAGTTTAACAACTAGCCTTAAGTGTAAATTTACTAAAAAGCAGACAAATGATAAAGTGTGCTATTTCATCCTTTATTTTATTTTTTTTTAAATGAAAGGACAATTTAAAAAAACACTAGGGTAAGCAGGTAAATTGAATGTTTTCAAAAAGCTCAAGGCTGAAGGCAGATGTGAGCATAACTGCAAGCACTCTCCTGACAGAGGGCCCGTGGAAGTTCAATGTTTTTAAAAAGTTACAATATTAAGAATCAAAAGTTAGGACTAGGAAGTGTTTCTGGTTTTGTTTGTTTTGGTTTTTCTGTTCTCTAAGGACCCTATAACAATGTCACACCATTCAACTAAAATCCAGGCAGTCAAAAGGAAGTGGCCAGACAATTCCTGACTGCTAAAACAAGAAGATCCCAGGAGCGACCAGTCTCCTTACCAACTCGGAAGTGAGGAAGCTGGCCAAGATTATGCCTGGCACAAGGCACTTTCACGAAATCATCCAGAACATGCACGGTATCAAACTCCAAGCCTTTGGCTTTGTGCACGGTGCCCAAAATGTACTCTACAACAGAAAGACAGCACTTGGTTAAATGGGGGCTTCCCGGGAAAGAAAGAAGAGAGGGAAGAAAAATCTTGCTGATGTGAAGCTTTGCAGGAAAAGGAAAAAGAGGAAATGACAGTCAGAAGAAGAAAAGGTTCAGTGAAAATTTGTTGCAGAACCACTGTTAAGAATCACCTCGCAGAGCACAGATTACCTTGACTGGCACTCTGCACTTGACAGGAAGGCACAAAGGCCCAGGAGAGGGCTGTGTGCCTTGCCCAAAGTTACACACGGCAGAGCTGTACTCAGAAACCCCATTCAGCAATAGAGACCCTGTAAGGAAGAATGAGCGTCCTGTTCTGCTTCTCTTTCTCTTTACTTAAGTGGTGCTAGGAATTGAATCCAGCACCTTGCCCCCTTTCTCTTAAAAAGCACAGCCACTCTTGGTCACAGATACTTCATACAGGATGAAACATGAGAAGACAATCTGTTTCTCCACTGGGAGGAAGAGAAGCAGCAGCAGCTTTGCTTACCTGCGAAGTCCAGATCTTCTATATGGCATTTCTCTATCCTTTCCACCAGTTCTGGAATCCTGATATTATACTTCTCAACAACTGCGATCTTTGCTTCAAGTTCCTTGTCCTCTGCAGCGGTCACGTACCTCTTGAGGCCACTAAAGCCCTCTTTGTGCACCCATCTTCTGATGAATCTGTCTTTAATGATGAGGCTTCCTGAACAGAACACAAGCACGGGTCACCATGAGGCAGGCTGTCCTAACGCTAAGGCAGCAGCTGCACACTCCTAGCCAGGGCTTGGAGTCGGGAGACCCAGGTTCCAGTCCTGACTGCGTCACTAACTCACCGTGTGTCCCTAGGCAAGTCAGTGTGGTGGTCTCTCCGTCTCCAACTGAGGATCTACTGCCCTAAGTTTCAGATCTTCACCTACTTCACAAGGATTTGATATAGCGCCATCAAAAGGAAAAGAAAAGCGCTATGAAAACACCGGAGGTTATGTGGGGCCCCACGCAGAGGTGTCAATGTGTAAAGCTGCCCAGGAAGACAGAGACACAGGGGAGGGCAACCTAAGGGACCAATGCTGCAAAGTAATGAGTCTCCTGAGAGAAGGATCTAGCAAAATCTGTCAGCACCTCTGCAAACAAGAGGCCTCAGGCATTCCTCTCTTCGAGGGAAAAGAGCCACTTCTCCGGGAGGACGACAAGAACCCCAACTCAAAACCAACCCAAGCTGTCCCCATCCTTGTCGTTCGAGTGCTGCCTTCCACTGCTCACAGTCATTGGGTACTCACGTTTCTTCCGCTCTTCCTCTGGCTGAAGGAGGATCCAAATATCGATGATTCTGTCCAATCCAAATGATTTAATCCCCTGAAAAAGTTTTTTGGTGGGATTTTTGTTTCCTTTTGCTTCTTAACAAAATAAATCTAATGTAGGCATGGGATCTTTAAATGAGATGGTTTCTTGGAAACGATCTCAAACTGCACCCAAGTTAAGTGAGGAACTTCACCAAGCACACAGAACTGGGTTACTGTACAGCCTGGAAACTCAGAATTATCAAATTCTAAATTTTAGCTACTACTTCAAACTTTTCCTATGTTTTTAAAACGGTGACACCTAGCAGCACACTGCTTTCTCACCAACAAAAGGGCAATGTAAATCTACCTCCAGGAACAGGAAACGGTTGCCACAAAGAGAACTGAATATAAAGTGTTGATTGGGAATACTTACCACTATTTCTTGTGAGAAAGAAAGGGTGTCTGTAGGTCCAGATTATTCTATGAGTTTTAAAGGTCAGCTCTCGGAAGAAGGGGCCTAACTGTGCCATAGTAACCCAACCGGTTCTAACTAAGCAGTGCCTGCTGAATAGTGGGTAGGGCTCCAGCCCTCACATGGCATCAGACCCAGCAGACAGAATGACCAGGCTTCTCGCTCCAAGGGCTTTTCATGTTTTGGGGCAAGGACACATGAAACAGTGAAATAAGACAGGACACATTGTAACTCACAAGCAGATGTGGAATCACAATAATGACACATGCTACGGGTAGAAAAAGGATGCAACGGAGGAAAAGAGAACAACTTACTTTATATCATGCCCAGGACAGATGATAGTCCAAAAATACTATTCACTTACAACAATTAAATGCTAACCTATGCTATATTCACTAGATGAAATATTATAAAGTAATTACAATAGCAATGAAAGAAAATATGCTTGCATTGAGTGAAAAAAGCACACATCTTTCTATACACCATAATTTCAATTATGCAAAAAATATACTATAAAGACAAAGAAAAAAATAATTAGCAAAAATGAGTACTACTACTGAAATACTGGGGTTATATGTAATTTTTCATTTTAGTTCCAAAATGTCTATCACATGAATGTATAATCTTTATTTTAAAAAAAAAGTATCAAATACCTTTTGATTATGAATCACTTACTACATATATTGAGTACCTAGCAATTGTTAGGGCCTCAAAAATATTTTCCATAAATGAGTATCTTTTGCTTCATTTTATTCTAACTTCCCTGTAAAACAAGTCAGGGAAAGGCATTGTTTTGTTTCAGAGATGGAGAGAATGAAGCACACAGAAGCTGTGACTTGCCCCAAGCCACACAAGTTAGTGACAGAGCCAGAGCTAGAACCCAGGGTTTAACTCTGAATGTTTTAGAGTAACTAGTGCTGCCAGCGTGTAGTCAGTTCAGTGATCTTACACTAATAGATGACACACAGTCAGAAAAGCTTCAGCCAGCAAGCAGCCTCACTACACAGCCCACTGTAAGAAGAGCATTCATCTGCTAAACAATGGAAAAAAGATCCTCAGTCCGTACTGGATCTGACTTTTCAGGTATGTTTCTCTAGCATAACCAGAGTGGCTGAGAATAAAAACTTCCGTCATGATTCAGTCTGGTGAAAAGACGCAAAAACTAAAAGCTTTCCTGTACAAATCCTAGTGAAGTTGGACATTTTCACTGGATATGTTTGTTTACAACATTTCTATGCATAAAGAAGTCAGCAGAAATTTACTCTTACCCCAATCAAATGTATCCTTGATGGTATGTCTCCTTCAGTCACCCGTACAGCCTCATCAAACACATTGGCATTTGTCCGGCACAATAGAGCCACTTGTCCCTTTGTATCGCCTCGAATGCCACCTTTGGAGAGAAAGCACAAATTCTGTGGCAAATCAAATTAAATAGCACAATTAATTTTTGTAGCAAATCAAAGAACATTAAAAGCCTTACTCTGATGGTTTCCTCCAACCAGTGTCTTTTTCCTTACTCTCTTGCAGACATCCAAGATAGTAGCTCCCACATAGGCTATTTCTACTCCAAACCTAAAACTCTGTTGGAAACAAAACACAAGGCATTAGCAACTGCCTTAACGTATGTAAGCTCACTTCTATCATTGCCAACCCCGATTCACCTTCCATGGGGAGGGGATCTGGAAATTCCCCACAGTAAAACAGGTGTACCCAAACAGGAGCCCGGTGATCAAGGAATTACTGACAAACTATTGTAAGTGTTAAAAATAGCACTTTCTGTCTTGCAACCCTGGAGTGATCTATTTTTCCTCTTCCTTACCCCCAAATCCAAGTCCTGACAATTCTTCCATCATCCCATTTATCCTATTTTTTCCTACCACTACTGCCAGTTTCCCTAGACACTCAAACTTCATACCTCACCTATTTGGCCTCTTTACTCCTATACCCCTCCCACTGTCAATCAATTCTCTCTCCCTCTGCCAGATCAATCTCTCCCAAAAATCTTTCAAGACATTCCTTAGCTACAGAAAGAGAAGAGCAATATGCAATAGGGGAAAAAAAAAAGAACAAGGGATGCACTTCACCCTCGGGCTTCTCCACAACCTGGATAATCTTTATTTTCTATTATTTCTCAAAACCAATAGTAAACTTTCCTTTTAAGCAAATCCACTCTTTTTCCAAAATCAAGTATTACAAAGTTTAAGTTATACAAAAGGTTAACAGAAGGTATGGGTCTCTCTCCCTTGCCTTTGAGACTCCTTTCACCAGTAATTAATAACTACCGCCCTGCACAAACCAGCTACAAGCAGAATGACTACTACTGAGCATTCCCTGTACTTCCTGTCTCAGCTCATGCTGCCTCTATTAGCCCAGAAGCACTTTTCAATTGTCTCAATCATTTCCTACCCCAGCCCAAAACCCTAATCCTTGACCACTCCAGTGAGAAAGATACTATTCCTTCTCAAATGCATAGTGTTTATTGCCTTTTTCCGTGTACTCAAAATTTAAGGTAGTAAAATTACATGTTTTCCTGAAGAGCAGTAATACAGTCAAAGGAAAACTAAACTTTCAACAAATAGTATTTTGTTGCTATAAAACTATTTGGAGTAAACCATAACCCAAATTAAAACATAAATACTCATGAGTATATATTGTGATACATCAATTACTGAACACACAAATATCTTTATGTTATTATGTAATGGGAGAGAAAAGACACATTCCCTTCACAGAAAAGTTCCAAATAACTCATGAAATACTCTAAAACTTATTCTTCAAAGTATGGGCTCAATACAGGGATTTCCTTCCACAGTATGCAGTAGTTTAGTGAAGAAACACGACAATCATTGTTCTAGTCAGGTATCTGAGGTCAATATCAATAGTCATAAACGACATTGATAATGTTTACCCTTGATATCATGTGATAAAAATGGCACTTTATCTCTATGCTTCACTTCCCAAAATCATAACCTTAGCCTAATCTTAAGAAAAACATCTGACAAATTCCAGTATAGGATCATACAGATATACTTGAACAGTACTTCTCAAACTTTTCTAGGTCATCAAAACTAAGGGAAGTATGAAAAAACTGTCATAGTTCAGAAAAGCCTAAATGTGTAATGTGACAACCTGGATGGGATCCTAGAATAACAAAAGGCATTATTCAGAACCTAAAAAACAGAATAAACTAGGGACTTTATAATACACCAAAACTGGTTCATAATGCGATACATAATACTGGAACATAATACATAAAACTGGAACATAATGGCAAGTGTTCTACATTCATGGAGGATGTCACTACAGTACTAGGGGGAACTGAATACAAGGTATATGATAACTCTGCATTTTCATCTTCATTTTTCTGTAAATCTATAGCTGTTCTACAAAAAGTAAGATTCCTGGGTGTGGTAGTTAATGCTTATAATACCAGCTACTCAGAAGGCTGAGGCAGGATAGGGAATTTGAGGCCAGCCTGTGCAACACAGTAATACCCTGTCTCAAAAAAGATAAAAGGCAAACTAACAAAAAAATCAAAATAAATAAAATATAAGATTAAAAAAAAAAAGTACTCTGAGCTGATGCCACCTAAAACGCTACAGTAATGAGAACCAAAGGGAGGACAATCACAAGAGTCCAGAGACCTCTAAGTAACATAACAAAGCACATTCATTCCTCAATACAGGTGACACACTACATATCCCCTAGATAGAGGGAGTTTTTAATAGAAGCAGAAGCTCTGAAACTTCTGGTCTCAGGAACTTTCACACTTAAAAGTTGAGGTTTCCAATGAGAAGTTTTCAAAGAGCTTTTATGTGAGGTATATGTATCCATATTTACCATATTAGACAATTCATTTAAAAGTAATAGCAATCCATTACATGATAGCATAAAGAATACTGCTTTGAGTTATAACTATATTTCCTGAAACAAACAAAAAATAGTGCAAACAGTGGCACTATTTTGACACATTTTACAAATCTTTTTTGCGACACCGGGGATTGAACCCATGACTTAGCGCCTGCCAGGCAGGCACTTAGGCCACTGAGCTAAATCCCCGGCAATTTAAAAATCTCTTGAACTCCTGGCTTCTGACAATTACATCTACATTTGGTCTGTTTTGATACATTATATTATCATGGCTAAGGTCAGGAAGAAAATTCAGCCTCATAGAAAATGTGTACCTGGAAAGGGAGGAATAGTTAATTACCTTTTTGCAAAGTCAAGGACACTTGAGTTGTCATGCTCACCATGGCAGACACGAGTGTCTCTAAAATTTTAAGTTTACTTAAAGCAAGAATCTTATTTTTGAAAAAAAAAAAAAAAAACGAAAAAACAAAAACAATATTTGGCTATAAACCCTTTTTGCTGCTTTCCCTGATATCAGGGCTCGTTTCAATTATATTTGAGAAAACAGCAAATACCCAGCTCAGAATGACCAGAGGCAGTCAGTAAGGTCAACTGAAAACAGCACTACAAGAATGAAGCAGCCGGTTTAGCATCCTACTTCCACTGTAACTGCTGTTCTTGGATAGCCATAGGGCTCCAGTCTGCAGCCGCAGTGCTTTGTCAGTAGTTCCCATTTCAATGTACAGAGGATTAAAAACTCTCAAGTGTCAACAGGTAATAAGCTAATCATTTTTGCTTACTCATCAAGGACTTTGTTAAGGGATTTGCTTTTCTGTGTTTCTAACTCTGAACGTATTGAAGGTTTATGACTGCTACTCTGGTTTCCTACCAAGGCCTGATTCATGAGTCAGCACCAGCAGTTTTATGCCCTATCAGTGCAAATGTGAAGACACCAACAATGGCAAAGACGTACCACTGCTTCAAAGTAAGGAAGTGCTATCTACTGTGAACCTAGCAAAATACCTTATACCAGTGCCTGGTGCATAAAAAATGAGGAAGGGAAATATAATGCTCACTTATATACACCATGGGGACTCAGAAGCAGACAGAGCTCTTACCTGTGTGAGATAGAAGACATGAGTATGGGGGACTGTGAACAGAGCGTTGACTGCACCACGGAAGGTATATATCTGTTGGTGTGGGTCCCCTACAAAGATCTTCCCACATGGCTGAGATAGAACTATATTCATGATAGCTGCAACCAACAGGAGGAAAAATGAGAAATCTGAAGGCCTAATCATGCAGCCATAAGAAAAAAAAATCATATTTAAAAAAGGAAAGGATGAAAATGGTTTCACAAGTTAAGTCAGCATGTGATGGACAACAATACTGTCTTTTCCTCAGGACATGTACTCAATTAAAAAAAATTATAATAAAGAAACAGTTTCTGGCCCTGGGAATACAGATTATTTCTAATCCTAGATGAATTACCAAGTATAAGAAAATACATAGGCAAACATAAAAGAAGGTAAATTGTCTTTTCTGTAATATTATAAGACTCAAATATGACCATATGACCTAGCGAGTCATGCTCATAACACATCTAGTTTCCACTAACCATTTGAAAAATATACAACACAAACTAAACAGACTACCTTTCCCACTTAGCATGAGTCTAGGTTTCTACCATCTGATGAGCTACTCAGTCAATGTTTTAACAAGTTAAGCAAAATATGAAGGAAGATAAATCTGCCTTGGATAAGAGGAAGAGACAACTTAAGTGAAATACGAAGAATTTCTGAATAGCTAAGTATCATTTATTCCTCTTCTTTAGCACAAATAAGAATAATCAACTTATCCCACACGTCCTCTTACACAATCGTGACGCTGTTTCTACGTATTGAGACTACGGGTGTCCTGAATAGTTTATCACCTGGAGTACAGTCCTGTGCCTCATCCACAAAGATGGCGTCAAAAGAAGCAAGTAAAGGCTTGCTCAGCTGCCAGAGTTTCAAATAGCCTGGAAGAGGGGAGCAGCAAGAGTCATAAATCGCAAGGAAAGCAGTCACAGCTAACAGACCCTAGCATCCGGAAACTTGCCTACCATCATGAGTCATTTGGTAAGCCTCTTCTTTGCATTCCCCCAGCTTCCGCATGTTGTCCCAGAGTCGGCTTGCTTCAAGGACACCATTCTAAAAAGCAAGTGGTAGGGGAACCCAAAGTTTAAGACCCTAGAAAAGACAGCAGTCTGGAATCACACTTTCGCTTCCACACACAGCAGCAGGAACAAAGGGATCAGCACTAAAGAGAGGGGGATGTCCCCAACCCAAGTCTCCACAGCAGCCTTTTAACATAACAGAAGATTTCCAGGGCCAAAAGAAGCTGAGGCCACCCCAGGCATGGTGAAGCCATGATCAAAGATCACAACAGCTGAGGAATGGAAAAGGCTCAATTATTCTTCTAGATTTATGACTGGCAATTCAAAAAAAAGAACAACAAATGACTAACCAAGACAAGACACTTTCCCAATAGCAAAATAAAAAGATTAGAAAGAGATTCCAAATCACCAGATAAGATCAGATTCTGGGCCCAGAAGACCCAATGATGAGTTCCTAAACTGTGGGCAGTCACTCAATATTCTTGACTACTAAATGGGAGAATTATGATGAGATTTGAAATTCCTGTTTTCTCCCAAGAGAAAATATCATGTAATTCATAAGTGCCATGATGGGCCTATAATTTCACTTGTTCATCTTCAATTTCCTATAAACGATTCTGAAGAAATAAAAGAAATGTAACACTAGATCCCTAAAATGTAAGATATGCAATACTCACCAGTTTCTCACTCTGTTCAACCATGACTCTTTGTCCCTGGCTGTTCTTACACCAAATAGGCACATGATCGATAGTTAGCTCTTCATCAGCTGAAGCAAAAAAGTTTTCTAAAGTTTTACACACTAGCTTGGCCCTTATGAATCCACCTTTCCCTTCAGCAAGGACGGAATTGACCATGAAAGGTGTTAACTTGAAGAGATTCAACTTCTTCTTTAGCTGGTACCTGTAATGCACATCCCAAATGAGTAATATCTGGCTTTACTGGCACTACTGTATTTAGTGCCTCCCCACTTCTCTGCAATGACATTACAATGTCACTCCAGATATCATTCACGGGCCTTCCGCAAGGCCCATGTCTGATCTGAAAGTGCCTTACAACAGGCTTTCAGTAACTCATGTATTACAATCCAGCAAAGGAATCAGCTCTCAGCAGATACTTTCATTCCAAGGAGTGGTCCAGGCTTCAAGTGGCCCCCAAGGGAACACCCAAAGTTCCCTGAAGCCTTAGGCCCAGGAACTCTTGCACATATGCATCTCAACTGTAGCCCCACCCACTCTCTGCCAAGGAAAGTTTAAAACTTATCTTAGTGATATCCTGAACTTTAAGCAAATCATTTTAACTTTCTGTGCTTCAATTCTACAAATACAAGAATGCCCCTCTCAGCATAATACTGTTATTTGTGAACAAAATATTTTCACAGGATCAAAGTACAAATCACTAAAACTGGCTTTCTCCTGGAGATAACAGCCTTACATTTTCTTAGTGTTGTGGGGTAAGTTCACACATGAGTACAACAATTACTATGCGAAAAACAGTATCAGAAATGACAATGACATTAGCCCTAATGCTCACTTCCGCCCAACGTGTCCATAGGCCATGGAATGGAAGGTTTTGCAGATGACATTGCTGGGGAAGACGAGCTCAGCCTGCTTTGCGATGCTTTTGTTGAATGTTACATACAGAAATCTGCTCTCAGACCACTTCTCGGCATACTTGACCAGGGTAGAGGTCTTCCCCGTGCCTGTAGAAGTCAAGAGGAGAGGAATGACCCTCTGACCAGGCAAAGCATTCCAAAGGATTCCCCAATCAGCTCTTGCTCAGGCTTATCCCACATCTGGCTTGAGATCAAGCCTGATTTCAATATTGGAAAAAGTGGTGCCATAAAAAGAGCAGCAGATTTTAAATCAGATTAAGGTGGACTAGGACTTTGGTTGTGGCAAATTCTAGCTGAGTAACACAAAGGGAGAGCCACTTGACTTCCCTGAGTTTCAGTCTGCTCCTGAGCAATGTACTTGCAATTAAAAAACGTGATGAATGTTTAAATTTAAAAATAGTTTATCATGGTGCCAAGCAAGGTGGCGCATGCCTATAATACCAGCACTTGAGAGGCTAAGACAGATTGCTGAGTTCAAGGCCAGCCTGAACTACACAGTGAGGCCCTCTCAAAAAAGAAAAAATTATGGAAAAAGACACATTGCCATTAATACCCCTCAAAAGACTCTGTCTCTCTTCGAATACATTTATCCCATTACTCGTGCCACTTTCTGAAGCATTTCTGGAAATTCTTCTTTCATGAATATCGTTAGTTGCATTGTTATGACTC
>RJWT010017412.1:0-19348 GCA_004365215.1 Cuniculus paca | reverse complement strand
GCTGCAGGACGAGGAGGTCCCCTCTTGTCAATGCTCCCAAGGAAAGCAACTCTGAAATAAAACCTTTTGTTGTGTTTGCTCCCTTCAGTCTTTAGCTCTACTAGAATGCTTTTACTTTTTTTTTTTCTTTTGAGACAAAAGTCTCATTATGTAGCCCTGGCTGGCAGCAGAGTCTTCTGGATCCTACTGGTTCAGTCTCCCGAGTGCTGGGATTACAGGTGTGCACCATCACACCTGGCATTTACTGAATTTATTAAGGACTGTGAAATTGCCAGACGGTGGTGCACACCTCCATCCCAGCACTCAGGAGGCTGAGACAGGACTGCTGGGAGTTTCAGGCCAGACTGCACTACACAGTGAGACCTTGTCTCAAAAACAAAACAAGGGCCAGTGATTTAGTTCAGCAGCACAAGCACCTGCCTGACAAGTGCAAGCTTGTGAGTTCAATTCCCGGTACTAAAACAAAACAAAACAAAACAAAACAAAACAGAACTATACAATGTAAACATGGTATTGAAGGTATAAAAATTAAATGTTAATGAAAACTCAAAAGAGGACCAAGGGCATTCACACAAGTAGTATACAGACCATTTCCTTGAAAGACAGATTTTAATATACAAAATAAAATCCAAGATTATACTATTATTTTTACTTTCCCCAAAAGTTGTCTACCGAATCTATCTGGTAAAATTTATATTTTGGTTTAGTATTCAACATTTTTAGACTGACAGTCTGATCAAGTCCAGCTTGATTATTGTAAATCTTAGAAATTAACAGAATTCACTTTGAAAATCTGTTGATTTTGTAGATGGGTTTCTAATTTTTCCTTAACTTTCGCCTCAGAGCCTGATTCAAAATATGATTCTCCTTTAAACAGATCATCATAATTTATTCTAGGCAAATTTGTACTTTATTGAAGACCATATAAAAACTTCACAATAAATAAGGAAAGGAGTACACAAAGTCATTAGCCTCTGTTTGCCATACAGAAAATACAGGTCAGTTCTGGAGCAAAATAATCCCATCGGCATAGAAAACATCGGGAAGGGGCGGGGTCTGCAGTGGCTGCTCTTGGTGTTGCTCATCGATGAGAAACCAACACTGCAGGCTGCTGGGACATGAGGGAGGGTTTCATTTGCAAATAAACAGCATCTTCGGTAGTTTAAAAAAATATAAACTCTAAAAAAGCTTGTGACTTGTGTACAGTCCAGAAGCAGCTGTGTGAGAGAGGTGGAGGCCGGAATGGCGTTAGCACCTGCGGTGAGCCTGGGGCCACTTCCTGTCCCAGCCTTCCTGGCCACCAAGCCCCCTGCAGTGCAGCCCTTGAGCACTGCACCCAGGACACGGTGATCATAAGCTCAGCCGGAAGAGCAGGTCCCGTGTTGCCTTATCAACTTTTTGCTGGTAGTCCTCTAGTTTGTCCAGGATTTTCTGTGACAGCTGTAGGGAAAAGAAGGGTCTCATTACAGATCAGCTCAGAGACTGAGACTGGCATTTCTGTCATGTGACCTTCCCCCCAGACAGCACCAAACCAAGATGTCCCCTCCTTGCTGTCTGTACTCTACTCGTAGCACTGGACTTCTCTGTTACATACAGTGCCTTTAATCCTGCTTTCCTAATTCATCTTCAACCTATGTACCTCGTCCCCACCCTTGGCAGTGGGGATGGAACCCAGGACCTTCACACTGACCAAGTCCCAGCCCTTTTTCATTTAGAGATGGGGTCTCCTCCCTAAATTGCTAAGTCACCAAGGCCAGGCTTGAACTTGTGATCCTCCTGCCTCAGCCTCTCAGTGTTGGGATACAGACATGTGCTGCCACACCAGGTTTTTCCTAACACTGAAAAACAGTTTAGGAGGAGAAATAGGGCTGGTGATACAGCTCGGTGGTACAGGATTTGCCCAGCAAACGTGAGGCCCTGGATTCCATCCCCGGCACCACAGAAAGAAAAAAAAGCATGAGGCGCTTACACTCTCAAAGGTTTGTTTGTTTTTTTTTTTTTGGTACTGAACTCACTACCTCAAGCTTGCCAGGCAGGCACTTGTGCCGCTGAGCTAAACCCCCAGCCCCTCAATGTTTTTTTTTTTTTTTTGCGGCACTGGGGATTGAACTCATGACCTTGCGCTTGCCAGGCAGGCACTTAGACCACTGAGCTAGATCCCCAGCCCTGGTGTTTTTGAGACAGGGTCTCACTATGCCGTTCAGGCTGGCCTTAAGCTCACTTTGTAGCCCAGACTGGTCTCGAACTCACAACGATCTGCCTGTCTCAGCCTCCCGAGTGCTGGGATTACAGGCCTGAGCCACCACGCCTGGCCAATGTTTGTTTTTGAGACAGGGTCTCACTATGCAGTTCAAACTCAGTGATCCCCCCTTCAGCCTCGAGTGCTGGGAGGATAGGCATGCGCCGCCACCACACCTAGCCCAGCCCAACTACTGCTGGAGCTGTCTGAAAGCCTGATGAAAGGTGACATGGGTCCTCCCTGGGCATCTGGTCGACAGCCGAGGGCTGGGTCATGGTCTCCTGCTTCCTGGAGACTCTGTTGCCCCCGTGAATGCGTCCTGGGCTTGCTCCACCCCCAGTATGAGGAGGTACTGGTGCGTCAGACCCAGGTGCTCGGGCAAAGTGGCTGCTGGCCGCTAGTCTTAGAGCCCTCGGAGCAGAAAGGGACGGTGAAGGCACACTCACTGCGATGTTGTGGCTATTGGCGGTGTTCTCCCCCAGTGCCTGCAGCAGCTGGTCGATGGAGGAGTACGGGAGCCACACCATCGGGGCCGTCGCAGACAGGGGAAACTGCAAGGGAAGCGTCTGGTGTTCAGAAGAACCTGGAAGCACATGCTTTCCCCTGGGGAGTCGTTTGCACAGGACTCTAATGTAAAACGTGGTGCTGCGGATCAAACCCAGGGTAGCCAGACTGCCGTTCTATGTCCCAGGCTCTTTTTATTTTGAGACAGGGTCTTGCTAAGCTGCCCGGCAGGACTCGAACTTGTGATCCTCCTGCCTCAGACTCTTTCAGCGCTGGGATTACAGGGCTTAGGAATGCACTGCCACGGTGAGCCCCTCCTGCAGTGAAGACCCTGTGCGTGCGTGTGCACACCTGCACACATACTCATGCGAAGCCCCCAGCTGGGAAACTTGTGCTCTGCTCAGTAAAATCAATCTACCAAATCTATCTCATCTAATCTATTCATCAATCAATCTGGTACTGGGAATTGAATGTAGGGCTTTTGCCCTGACCTATGCACCCAGATCTTCTATTTATTATTATTTTTTTTTTGCCTTTTTGAGACAGGGTCTCCCTATGCAGATCAGGTTGGCCTTGAGCTCATTTTGTAGCCCAGGTTGGTCTCGAAACCTTTTGTTTCTTAGTTGTCCAGAAGAAACTCAAACATGTACCCCTCCTGCCTCAGGCTCCAAGCATGCTAGGATTATAGCATATGTCACCACACACGGCTATGTTAAGTTCGTTCGTTTGTTCATTCATTCATTCATACATTTATTCATTTTGAGACAAGGCTACCCTATATAACCCAGGCTGGTCTCAAATTTGCAGGGATCCTCCTGCCTCAGCCTCCCAAGTGCTGGGATTACAGGCATGTACCACGTCCGGTTCAAAGTCTCTCTCTTTCTTTTTCTTTCTCTCTTTCTAAGAACTCTCTTTCTTTTTCTTTCTCTTTTTTTTTCTTTTCTTTCTTCCTCTTTCTCTTTCTCTCTCCTTCCTTCCTTCCTTTTTTTTAAGTCACACTGTTTTGGTGGAGAAAAATCGACTGCATTTCTGCTTTGTCTCCATTCCCACAGTGCTCACAGTTAGCACTGACAGGCCAAGCTTGAATCCAACCGCAGATTTGGTTTACTTTCCCACCTCCCGCTTCTGCGCTCGGGGATATGGAAGTCTGAGAACGCCACTGTGCGCCCACCTCGATGCCAAAGTACTGGTGCCCTTTGCCCAGCACGGCATCCACGTATTCTGAGACCAGATCCACGGCTTCTTCCAACAGGTCATACTTCAGGTAGAGACGGAGCAGCTCTGCAGCATCAACTTTCTGAAAGAAGCCAGCAATCAGGGGCATCCTTGTTATTCGAGACATAAACTCATCCTCCAGCAAGCACACAAGCAGGTAGCAATCCAGTTTCAACCTGCAGAACTTTACCCACGCAAGTGTAGAAATTAAATCGTTCTTAGTAATTTCAGCTACGATCGAGAAGCTGTTCAGAGTATATGTTGCTAAGTTCCCATAAATTATCACCCCATATTTTAGTTTTTAATTACCTCGTTAAATTATTTACTTGTATTTGGCGGCACTGGGAATTGAACCCAGCACATTTACACTGAGCTGTAACCCCAGTCCCCTTGCCCCATTTCTTTTTCTTTTTTTTAAATTTTGAGGCAGGGTCTCACTAAATTACCTGGGCCGGGTCTAACTTGTGCTCCGCCTGCCTCGGCCTCCCAGAGTGCTGGGATTACAGGCACACGCCCCTGTGCCTGGCTTCCCTGAGTCATTTAGAATGGTAATAGGTAGGTTCTTCATCTCAAGTTAAGACATCACATACCTTGTAGCTGTTTATGAGCCAGTTAGGCAGAGGCACGCCATGTGACAAGAGCTTGTTGATCACACACTGGTGGTACAAGTTATTCTGCACCTTGTACCTGTCTAGGTACGTGGACAGCAGTCGCCATGCTTCATCTGTAGCACTGGAGGGAAAGCAAAGAGGACAAACGCGTTTCAGTTTTCCTCTGTGGTACCTGGGTAGAACGCCTTGCCACCGAGCTCCAGCCCAGCCCAGAAGGAAGCAAATGAATCACCAACAGTTTAGTGGTAACTCATTTAGTAGGATAGAGTGACTTGTGGGATGCAGTACAAGCAGAGCACGTGGATTCCTCTGTTTTTTCCCCAATAACCCCCTAACTCACTATACAATCAGTTTAACTTCGTTTCAGGATTTCTTCAAAAAAAAAAAAAGAAAAGAAAAGAAGAAAAAGAAAACAAAAAACAAAAAAGAAAGTGGCTGAGACTGCTGGTCCCTGAAGCCTGCGAAGCTCTGACGCTGAAGATCAGGGTGGTGGTGCTGCAAGCTATGTTTATTTGTTTCGGTTTCTTTCAGAGGGTCTCACTATGCAGTTCAGGCTGACTTTGACCTATGTAGCCCAGGCTGGCCTCAAACTTGCAGGGATCGTCCTGCCTCAGCCTTCCAAGTGCTGGGATTGTGTGTACTACCACGCCTGGCTGCCCAGGTTGGTCTTTTTTTTTTTTTTGGTATGGGAGATTGAACTCACAACCTCATGCTTGTGCTTGCCAGGCAGGCACTTAAGCCACTGAGCTAAATCCCCAGCCGGTTGTCCTTGAACTTGTGAGCTCAAGGGATCCTCCCACCTCAGCCTCGGAGTAGTCGGGACTACTGCCATGGGGCACTATACCCAACCAAGAGCATTTTTCCCTTTTCTTTGTTGTACTGGGGATAGAGCTAGGGGCGGCTGTACCACTGAGCTACACCCCTAAACCTTGTTGTTTTTTATTTTGAGGTAGCATGTTGCTGCTAAATTACCTGGGTGGGACTCAAACTTGTGATCCTCTTGCCTCAGCCAGTCAAGTGCTGGGCTAAGAGCACCTCTTGATAACATAGTACATGAAGTTTTGAGAAAGGGGATGTGGAGAAGGAGACATTTCACAGGCAAAGACAGCCTAGTTTGAACAATAGCATCACGATGTGAACCTAGCTGTAAAGTCTCCTGCTTCTACCAAACTCGGCCAAAGTGGGGAGAAAAGTGATCGTGTGTGTGCAGAGCAACGGACTTGGAGGAAGACAGCTGCGCTCCGAGATAGGCAACCCTGGTGGAGGTGGTGCTGTACCTGGACTCCTTGGTGGTGACCACGGAGGACAGCTGGTTGGCTGCAAGCCAGGCCCAGGCTTCGGCCTGCGCGTTCTCCCCGCCCAGCTGCAGTCGGATGCACCTGTGCGGAGAGGGTGCCCGTGAGTTCCTGCCAGGCCCCGCATACTCTGCTACCAGCACTAGAGGGATACAAGGGCGACTACAGCGCGAAGTGCCGGCTGAGTCCACTGCCCAGCGTTTGCTCTCCCTTCTCGCGCTACACAAGGAGATCGCTGCCTGGACTGAGCAGAGCTCCTCTGTAAACCACGCGTGGCTTGCAGGCCCTGGCGCGGGACCACCCATGCATGAAGCGGTAAAGGGACACCCTGCATCAGGAGGTGAAGTCTGTGGAAAGGCCACCGTACATACTTGAAAGCAAGGCCCTCGAAGACTGGTGTCAGGGGCAGCTTGAAGGTCTGGCACAGTGTGAGGGCGGTGTCGAAGAGGCCAGCCTGCACCAGGAGAGTGACCATCTCCTCCGCCGACGAGCTTCCTGTGCGGGTGCAGGTGGGACAGGGCATCAGTGCGCATGCAGGTGAGGCTCTGCTGGGGAAGAGCCTGGGACCGACTCAGTGCCGCACCCACCAAGCGGGCTCCTACCTGCCACAGCAACAGCCGCGGGGTCGTGGCGGGCCAGCACGAGGCGGACTCGGGCCAGCGCACACTCCTTCTCCAGGTCGGCCAGCTCCAGGATCTCCACTTGCCGCGCGCCTGGGAGCCAAAGGAGGAGACCAACGCCTGGGCTCAGGGCCAGCGTCCCAGCTCAGCCCAAGCTGTCCGCTCCCGAGCACTACTGCTCCGAGGGTGCGAAGGAAGGAGGGAAGGAGAAGGTACTTGCAAAGAGCTAAGAAACCGAGTAATGCCTGCTTTGGCCACGGGGCCAGGTCAGGAAACGCCTCGGCAGCGGCACCTGAGCTGGGGCTTTGCAGGCACGGGACAGGTCCCTCTGCTGGGCTCTACAATCATGACTCTCCAGCTCTAGCAGGTGGGGCGCACATCCTGGGGAAAGGGGCAGCCGAAAGCAGCGTGTTCTAGCCACACCCCGGCTGCTATCTCCATGTCCTCCTAAACTCTCACGTGCTCCTAGGCGGAGATTTGGGAGTGACTGGATCATGGGCTGCAGTATTGGACCAGCCCACTGATTGCTTTAGCACAGTTCTGGTATGGATGATGGAGACTGAAGAGGGAAGCTCCACCCTGAGTGTCGGTGCCACCAACCACAGGCTTGCAGCCTGGATGGAGTACAAAGGGAGAGGAGGAGGAAGTCTGCCTCCTGCCTGCCCTGCCATGGACTGTTTCTCCTCTACCAGCCCCCTCTGCTATGCCACCCTTCCGTGTATGGACTGAAACCTCTACAAAGTGTGAGCCAAATAAACCTCTCCTTTAACTTGTGGTTGTTGGGTATTTTGTCTCAGCAATGAGAAAGTAACTAAGATAGCTGTCCTGTCTTGCTGTAGTATCAAGGAACCTAGGACAAGAGGTTTGCCGCATGGTTGATTCAAACACAACAGGCAACAAAATGTACTCCTCTCTCCTGTGTAAACATTTTCATTTCTCATCACCATACAGCATTTTCCAACAGTTTCTAGACAACTTTGAGCAGATTAGAATGTTGAAAATAAACTAAAGGAATTTCAATGTATTTTAAAACAGCTTTACTATGTATGATATGACAATATAATGACACTGTAACTATGTGATACAAGCACCGTAATGTAGGTGCACGTCTTCTTCTAGGTCTCCTCCAACACAATAGCCTAACTACTCCCAGCCAGGTCAGTGTGAGACCCCGACTCACCTGGGGCGGCTGTGCATTCTCCATCATGATTCCTCTTGGGGGATGTTCCAGGACGATCATACTGAGAAGACAAAAAAGGAATTTACCTGTGAAAATTAGCATCTTTCTTTTGATATCACTGTGAATTGAAGCTTTCATGTATAAGTTCTCTCAATAGAGACTGTTTTTTTGCAGTCCTGGGGATTGAACTCAGGGCTGATGTACTGAGCAACACTCCCAGCTCTATTTATCTTTTTTTTTTTTTTTTTGGTACTGGGGACGAAACTCATGACTTTGTGCATGCCAGGCAGGTGCTTGTGTCACTGAGCTAAATTCCCAGGCCCTCTATTTCTTATCTTGAATTAGGGTCTCATTAAGTCCCTGATCACCCGGGCTGGATTCAAAGTTCTGCTCCTCCCAGAGTGCTGGACTTACTGATGTGTGCCACCATGCCTAGTTTCAATAAAAATAATTTTTATTTTAGCCAGCCAAGCAATTCTTAGAGGCACTGAAACTATCAAAGAAGTGGAGTTGTTTGCCAAGTTAGCTATTTAATGTTACTGAGTCCAAGGCCCTGAATTCGCCTTCCACATAAATCATATGATTTTCCTTGGTGACAGTTCTAGTCTCACTGGTAACCTGGGTAACCATGCAGCAAATGAAGGAACTATGCAACCTCAGGAGCTGGGCATAGGTGACCAGTTAGCATGACAGAGAAAATTCCAAGTGTGTGTCTTTTCATATGGTAACTGAATTAACAATGTGATCAAAATAAAAATAGCCAGCACTGGGCTGGGGGTTTAGCTCAGCAGCTCAAGTGCCTGCCTGGTAAGTCAGAGGTTGAGAGTTTGATCCCAGTACCAAAAACAAAAAAACAAAACAAAACAAAAGTCGCCAGCATTGATTAAAGACTTCCGTAGGCCAGATACATCATTATTCTTTTTTCTTTGTTTTTGACACAGAGTCTTACAATGTAGTTCAGGCTGACCTTAAACTCACTAGGTAGCCCAGGCTGACCTCCAACTCACAGCAAGTCTCCTGCCTCGGCCTCCCGAGTGCGGGGTTACAGGTGTGCACCACCATGCCTGGCTACTGTCACCATCCTAAGCAGGGTACTCACATTAAGCTCTTCCAGCCCCAGTCTTCCACAAGGGTGATGCTACCCATCCTACTGTACACCAGCGGACACCCGACCTGCAGAGATTCAGGAACCTGTCTGAAGTCAGTCTCTAACCCTGAAAGCACTCTGCCAGGACTTCTACCCAAATTCTGAACTTGGGAATCAAGGGGCTAGTGACCTGTAATAGATGAACTGCTGCAAAAAAAGAAATTGTTCCCCAAACACCTCAGTAGAAATCTGAAGTGAAGCAAAACAAAGGAAACCCAAAGAGATGAAGTGACCCCCAAACTCCAAAACCCGGTAGGAAGCTTCTGTACCACGGCGCCGGCCGCGGGCTGCACAATCCACGCGTACTCGGGGCGGATGAGGCGCAGGCAGTTCATGGCGGCCAGGTAGCAGCTGCCTTGCTTCTCGAGCCCACGGAGGGTGCGGACCTCTCTGCCCAGCCGTGTGCCGTACTCGAACATCACCGTGCCAGCTGCGAGGCGGGAACCAAGTAGAATTTACACATGCCTCTCTTTTGAGAGACAGAGACCTTGTTGTATCAAATATTACAATTTAAAACTAAATTGAATTTATGCAGAGCTGGGTGTGGTAGTATATGCCAGCATTCTAGGAGGCTGAGGCAGGATGATTCCAAGTTTGAGCCTACCTTGGAAAATTTAGAAACTTAGGGAGACTTGGTCTTAAAACAAATGGAAAGATCACGTGTTGGTGATGCTGTGGAGACACCAGAACTCTGTATACTGTTGCTAAGAACGTAAAAGGGTGCAGGAGCTGAGGAAAAGAACATGGCACTTCCTTAAAAATTAAGCAGAATTATCACATAATGCAGTAGTCCTGCTTCTTGGTCTTTACCCAAAAGAACTGAGGGCAGGGACATTCATTTATTGCGTGGTATTAGAGATTAAATGCAGGGCCCTTACACTAAGCTACATCCCAGCCCATTCTTTTCTTTTTTTTGAGACAGTCTCACTGTGTAGTTCGGGCTGGCCTTAAACTCTACATAGCTCAGGCTACTCTTGAACTCTTAGTGGGTCCTTCTGCCTCAGTCTCCCAAGTGCTGGTATCATGGGTGTGAACCACACATAGCCCCAGCTCTTTTTAGCTATCATTCATTCATTCATTCATTCATTCATTTATTTATGGCACTGGGGATGGAACTCATGACATTGGGGATGGAACTCACGACCTCATGCTTGCCAGGCAGGAACTTAGGCCACTGAGCTAAATCCCCAGCCCTTTTCTTTTTGAGACAGGGTCTCGCTATGCAGTTCAGGCTGGCCTTGAGCTCACTTTGTAGCCCAGGCTGGCCTTGAACTCGCAACAATCCTCCCACCTCAGCCTCCCGAGTGCTGGGATTACAGGCGTGCACCACCACGCCTGTTGGCTCACCTTACTTTCATAAAATTTTAGCTACAATGGTTGGATGAGATCCTGAAAAATCCATTGTTTTAGGACAACATGGGACACACAAACTAAACAGCATTTAAAAACTCTTTCAAGTTGAGAGGTTTGAGGCAGTAAGATCGCAAATTCAAGTTCCATCTAGGCAATTTAATGAGATTAAATAGTTTCAAAATAAATAAAATGGACTGGAGATTGCAGCTCAGTGTGAGAGTCATGGGTTCAATCCATAGTACCACAAAATCAAAATAAAGAGGTAAAGTAGCTTTTAAGTAAAGCTATTTAACAACAAACAAAAAAATTGCTTTTCGCAACCCCCCCCAAAAAAAACTCAGTATTTTTCTTCCAACAAATTATGTTTTGAGCGTCTGAAATATGTAAGACACTGTTAGAAGCACAGGCTGGCTTCTAAAGACCTTAACATTACCAGGTATGGTGATGCGGCCTTCTCTCTAGGAGGCTGAGGTGGGAGGATTGCAAGTTTGAACCTAGCCTGGGTACCTTAGTGAGATCGTGTCTCCAAATGAAAAATAAAAAAAGGGCTAGGTGTGTAGCTCAGTGTGAATGCCCTGGATTCAATCCCAGCATAGCCAAGAAATAAAAAACAAAACAAAACAGAACAGAACAAAAATTTATCTTGTGAAATACATACAATCTTAAGAGGAACAGGGATTCCTTTCAGTTGAACTGTTCTGACATAGACCTGCCCTGTCATCATGTAAGTCCAAATTATGATTCATCTCAGAAAATGATTAGCACATCCACTTCAAAAGTACCAACAGCAAAGTAAAGCTAAAAGAAATGCTCCAGATTAAGAGTCTAAAGAGAAAAAATAACCAAGTAAATGTATGATCCTAGATCAGGAGGTGAGGACTGCAGGAGAAGAATGTGCTACTAAAAACATTATGGCTAGGAACAGTGTAATCCCAGCATTCTGGAGGCTGAGGCAGGAAGACTACAAATTCAAGGCCAGCCTGAGTTACACAGTAAGTTCAAAACCATCCTGGAGGGGCCAGAGATATAGCTCAGTGGCACAAGCACCTGCCTGGCAAGTGCGAGGTCAAGTTCGAGTCCTGGTAACAAAGAAGACCAGCCTGGACTACATAGCAAGACCCTATCTCAAAACAAAACGAAAACCAAAAAAATGCAATCCTTACAATTATTATTATAATCTGAATACAAACAGCACACAACATAGTAGCATTTCATAAATTTTAAATACTAAACTATGCACACTTCGTTAAACTGGTATTTATACTGCAGCTCCATAAGAGCACGCTAAGGACAGACATGTGAAATACTGGACAACTCCGGGCGGACTGCACAGCTGAGCTCCCGAGAAAGCTGGGGGCTACGGCCACGGCTGTGTATGGGCACAGCTACAGCGTCATGTGAGTGGACCATGACGGCCCTGGGAAGTCCGGCCCGAGTTCCCACTCCCCCAACCGCTGCTCTGCTGCTTCTGTCATCATTTCGCTTGGCACTGCTCAGTGATGAGAGATTTCCCTGCGGAAACAGCGTAAAAGTAAGAGCAAAGACTTGCTCGGGGCTCTCAGGAGGCCACGAGTTCCCTATGGATACTGGCAAATAAAAAAGGAGACGCCCTTCTCTCCTGCTCTGTGTTGGAGTGGCTATGTTTGGAACCCCGCTTATCTGCTGCTTCACTGAGAGTCATGGTAGCATAACTTACTCTCAAAAGGAGATCAAGGAGGATGGGAGGGTAGGGGGAAGGGAGGAGGGAGGAAAAGATGGACGGGAAACAATGTGCCAAAACACGAATAACTCGTGAATGTAGGCGAGGGTGATACAGGTGTTGCCTGTACAAATGTTTTAGCTTTTCTGTACACTTGAAAACTTAAATGAAAGATTAAGGAAGGACTGGGGACATTGCTCAGTGGCACAGCGCCTGCCCAGCAAGTGGGAGTTCAAGAGTTTGAGTCTTAGTGCTAAGAAAAAGAAAAAAAAGAAAAAAAAGATTAGATTGAGGCTGGAGGTGTAGCTCAGCAGGAGAGCGTGTTCAGCATGCACAAGGCCCCAGAGTCCACCCCCAGCACCAAAAAAACCCAACAGCTTGCAAAGAAATTCACTAGGACATGGGTTATCATTTGATAACTTCTAAATATCAAATTTACTCTTCTCTTTAAGGCTTTTCCATAAAAATCAAGGGAATGAAAATGCATCCACCATCACTGAGGCATACTATGATATTCAGCTGAGCAAAACAGATGTAAGCAGTAAGAAATTTGTTCCAGGAACTGAAACATGGTGTGGAAGGTGGCCAAGGGCAAAATGACAGGAAATTACAACTAGTCGTAGTTCAAGGTCCCGCTAGTGAAAGATCTAAGGTTTCCTTTGGCAGCAGACAAAAACTGTACAATATCACCTCACCAGAAATGACTGGGAATGTTCCAGAATAGGAGGAAGTATACATTTTCAAAACTAACATATGATCTTCAAAAGGGTGACAATAAGCTATCTTCAATGTAAACATAATTCAATGCACAATTTTTTTTTTTTTTGAGACAAGATCTTGCTATATGTAGTGCAGGCTAGGCTTGAACTCAACTTATATAGCCCAGGCTGGCCTCCAATTCACAGGGATCTTCCTGCCTCAGCCTCCTGAGCACTGGGAGTACAGGCGTGCACCACCACGCCCAGCTTGAACACACAGTATTTTTGTAAACTATGATTTCATTACTAAGGAGGCTTCAGAACCGGTGCCTGGCTCTCAGCTCACCTTTGCGGAAGTTATGGCGGTGGATGTGGAAGGCGTAAAGAAGCTCGTAGTAATTGTGAGTTGTGAGGTCCACGGCCCTGGCACGAGATTCGATGATTCCCACGACCTGGCAGAGGGGAAGCCAGGGGAGGATGAGGTTAATGCAGTGCCAGCAGCACGGAGGTATCTCTGGCCGCCATGGCGACCTGCACGTACCTCGTTATGCAGGTTCACGTAAGGAAACTCCACCAGGTCCTGCAGCTGTGAGCGCTCACACAGGACAACCACCAGCTGCCGTAAGCAATCTAACTGCCTGGAGGGTGAGAGGGACGAGAGGGCACTGCTGCAGCGGCCCAGGCAGGGCTGGCGCATGGCATTTCCCCAAGGGCCTGTGAAGCTACCTGCTGGAGTCTGGAATCTGGGTGAGGGCCTCATACGCCTGGCTGTTGTGGCCCAGGTCCAAGTGATGTTTGAAGATGCACGTCCTTAAAGTGGCCTAGAGAGCAAGAGCAGCGGAAATGAAAACACCACCTCTGCAGTCAACTGCACTGCAGAGGAACTGCACTGTCACTTACCTGACCTTTCCAGTCGTCGCCTGCTTCCGTTATTGCTGCCGTAGCCATCTGAATGACCAGCTCAGGCAGCCCGACGACGTCCAGCAGACGTAACACCTGAGCAGACCAGGAATAAACATCACTAAAAGTCACTCAGCAGGGGCCCTCCAAACTGGAAAGTGTTTCTGGATTACCAGGAGAACCAGGCAAGGTAAAGATGAGGCCAAAAGTGCACAAAGGGGCCGGGGCGCATCTCTGCTGCTGTCACTGCATGAGGCTAGGCTCTGCCCAGCCCCTCAGAGCTGAAAGACGCGCTGCCGAGACGCACAGTCACTTGGTGACTTTAGGTTCCACTGTCATACATGGGCTGTTGTAAAACCTATTTGCTTTCCCAAACACAATAGGAAGCGTCTACTTGCAGATAAACTTAAGAGTGTATTATAGTGTTAACACAGACAGATGAAGGCAAGAGATAAACCTAACACGCTCTCTGTAGATCATTTACAAGAGCCACTACTGACCAGCTTTTTTTTTCTAGTACTGGGAATTGAACTCAGGGTCTTACTTACATAAGGCAAGTGCTCTGCTCGAGCTGCACACCCGACCCTTACAAGAACTGGGAATAATAGGGCTTTCGATTATATTTTTCCTTTCCTTTCTAGGGTCTTGCTATGCAGTTCAGCGTGGCCCTGAACTCACAGAATTCCTCCTGCCTTGGTCCCCTGAATGGTGGGATTACAGGCATGTGCCACTATGCCCAGCTCTTTTGCTCTTTAACATGGGGTCTCACTGTGTTGCTCAGACTGGCCCCAGAATCCCAGGCTCAAGAAATTCCTTGGCCTCAGCCTCTTGGGTACTGAGCCTACTGGCATCACCATACATAGCTTTGTCCTTTGCCAAGTGTGACACAGTAATGAAAAACCTCCCGAAGACATGCCTGTGACAAGTTCTCGCACGCATGGCCACTCTGTAAGAAGCTGGGTACACACTGGGACTGCCGAAGGCCTGCTGACCGCAGCATGGCTGCCCACGCTGGGGTATTCCCTGCACTCATCATCACAGCAACAGACAACAGCGTCAGAGCTAAAGACCAAGTGCAGTGTCTGTCACCCATGTAAGGTCATGGCTGGTACTCGAGACTCAGACCTCCGAACACAGAGCCTGCCATGATGTGACACAAGACACGCGCACAGCGACGTGCTCGACATGCTCAAAGCGCAGGCCACACACTGGTTCACTGCTGCCCTCCACTGCCCACATGTGGGCACCAGGAGGCAGGGAGCAGCCTGCTGTTCACAGCTCCGTTCTCAGGCCCAGACCCAGCCCAGTGCCCTGGACACAGCAGGCTCACAGCAATTAGCCTGTGCTCAGTACTGTGGACTGGACACAGCCAGGGCCCACACTCAGCTACACCACCAGCCCCCACCCCTTTTCAGTTTTGAGACTAGCCATCCTCCTGCTTCAGCCTCCTCAGTAAGTGGGGTAACGAGTGAAGGCTACCACACACACATAGGATTTACTAAATGAAGGAATGCATACAATTTTATGGCGGGTTGAACAGTCTTATTAAATAAAAATCTGAAACCCGAAATGCTCCAAAATCTGAAACACTGTGGGCACTGTTGTGCTACTGTATTATTATTTTTTTTGGTACTAGGAATTTAACTCAGGACCTTAGGTTTGCCAGGTAGGTGCTGTGCCACTGAGCTACATCCCCAGCCCTGTTTTGTTTTTTGAGACAAGGTCTCATTATGTAGCCCAGGCTGGCCCTGAACTTACAGCAATCCTCCTGCCTCAGCCTCCAAGTGCTGGGATTATAGGTGTATGCCACCACACCCAGCTTGATGTGTACCATAAAATCCCACACTTTTCCTCATGTGAGAGAAAGAAGCCCAAGCACAGGCAAACTAAAATTACTCATGAAATTATCTTCAGGGTATGTGTAGAAGGCATGCACAGGAGGGGGAAATGGTGTGAATGCAACAAAGGAACTTTGGTTTTAGACACAGGTCCTCTCCCCAGGATATCTTTTTTTTTTTTGTCTTTTTGAGACAGGGTCTCGCTATGCAGCTGAGGCTGGCTTTGGGCTCACTTTGTAGCCTAGGCTGGTCTCTAACTTGCAATGATCCTCCTGCCTCAGCCTTCCGAGTGCTGGGATTACAGGCGTGGGCCACCGTGCCCTGTGGGAGACAATTTGAGTGATTCCCCTTGAATGTAGGAAAACTGCTGCAACTTTGATTATATCGAGACTTATTTTCATATACTGGTATGTATAGAGCTGACTATATGTTTTTTGTCTTTAATGGGCTCTAAGCATTGTAAATAAGGCTAGCCGAGGTACTGTGATGTAATCTCTAAAATCATCAGACAGTGTCCTGTTTCCTTGCATAATGCTCTCTGTAAAAGACATGAGCACAGTGGGATGGTAAAGCCAGTCAGTTCCAAAAATGTCGACTGGGTATGATCCTCGAGATAAAGAGGCTGAGTCCCCAAGACACAAGAGTTTACATATCGAAAACTAAAACAGTAGCCTCCAAAAACAATGTAGTTGTTTCCTTAATTGAATTATGCAGATGGATTCTTCTCCCTGCATTTTGCAAAGATGCTGTTCTCACTACCTGGCTAGCCAGCTCATGTTACTCACGTAGTTCCCGCCATCCTCACTGTCACTCATCCTCAAGCCAGCCCTTTCTTCACAAGATAGTAAATTCTGGGAGAGGCCTTGGATCAGGGTCTTTGTCCACATATCCTCATGGGCATTGGACTTAGGACCCCTTGGCTGCTTTTAACTTTGAATATGTCTTGATGTTTTACTCTCACTGTGGGTTGCATTGGAGGTGGTGGATTGAAATTAACTTGCTGGGATTCCAATAATATCTCAATGAGATTATAAATATAACTTTGGATTGTGAGGAAGACAAAAAAAGGATTACAATACTTGGGTTACAGTACTCGATATTTGGGATTACAGTATTAGGCACCCAACATGGCTACAGTAATACCAGGTTGTCCTCAGGATATTATATAATTTTTTTTTTTTTTTGCAGCACGGAGCATTGAACTCACGACCTTGAGCTTGCCAGGTAAGCGCTTAGGCCGCTGAGCTAGATCCCCAGCCCTTGTCTTTTTGAGACAGGGTCTTACTATGCTGTTCAGACTGGCCTTGAGCTCACTTTGTAGCCCAGGCTGGTCTCAAACTCACAATGATCCTCCTATCTCAGCCTCCCGAGTGCTGGGATTGCAGGCGTGAGCCACTATGCCCGGCTTCTTATAATGTTTATGCAAATACATTAAAAAAAAAAAAGACTGCAAATCACTTTTGGTCCTAAGTGTTTCAGATAAGGGATACACAAACTGTACAAACTCTCCTACAAGTCATTTGGGCTGCAGATGAATGTTAAACACAATGAATAAGCACCAGTCTTACAGAATCCTAAGAACTATGTTCAGTGAACACTGATCTTTGAACTTTTGTAACTGTCCGTTTTATTTGATGTTTGGCCATGCTCTCCCAAATATGATCTCATATATATACAAATATATAACATTTTTTTTCCTGCATTATTGAGGACTGAACCCCAGTCTTCAGCACTGAGCTACATCCTCAGCCCTCTTCTATTTTGAGACAGTCTTGCTAAATTGCTTATGGGGAACTCCAACTTCCAATCCTCCAACCTCAGTCTCCCAGATGCTAGGCTTGTAGGTGTGTGCCCAACGCCTGACTGGGTTACACTTTTTATTCAAGTATGAAATATACAGAGCAGGCCAGGATTTAGCTCAGTGGCATAAGCACCTGCCTGGCAAGTTTGAGGTCGAGTTCAATCTCCAATACCAAAAAAAAAAAAAAAAAAAAAATATATATATATATATATATATATATATATATATATACAGAGCTCAAAGTTGGCTAAAGGTTCACAAAGTGACACATCCATGTTACCAGCAGCCAGATTACGAATTTTGTTATTGGTTCAAAGCTCACAATGTGCCCAGGCAAATCCCTTTTTCTCTCCCCAGGGAAGTTTAGGAAACGACTGCACTGCATTTCTGCACAGGTGTGGAAGGGCCACACCAGGCTGGCCCACCTTGTCGTAATACTGCAGCCTGGGGCTAGACGCCACTTCCCCGTCCTCGGATCGGATCAGGCGATCTAAGAATTCCTCCTTGCCCACTTCGGATGCTGCCTGGCAGAAGCACTGCAGAGCCTGGAGGAGGAGGAGGTAACAGAGCGGCGGTGCGGGTTATTCTAGGTCTAGCCATGCAGAATTGTAGAGGGTGGGCTGAGTAACATCAAGACAGCTGCACAATTGTGCAGGATAGGCTGCTGCACTCATGCTGCCTAACAAATTTACATTTGGATGTATAATTTTTTTTTTTTTAGCAGCACTGTGATTGAGCTCACGACCTTGCACTTGCCAGGCAGGTGCTTAGGCCACTGAGCTAGATCCCCAGCCCTTGTCTTTTTGAGACAGGGTCTCATTATGCCGTTCAGGCTGGCCTTGAGCTCACTTTGTAGCCCAGGCTGGTCTCTAACTGGCAATGATCCTCCTGTCTCAGCCTCCCAAGTGCTGGGATTACAGGCGTGCACCACCAGGCCCGGCTTGGATGCATAATTCCAATTTTCCTTCTTCCCTACATGCTATTAATTAATAACTAAGACAACTGGTGGACAGATATGGAGAAAACCTCCTCCAGCAACATGTGGACAGCTGTCAGACTCAGGTGGTGGGTATGCGGCTGCTCACTGTGAAAAGTCTGGAAACTTTTCTGTGTACCTGAAAATTTATAAAATAGGTGGTCCCAGGAACAATAAAAAGTGTCAACAAGCACACTGAGAAAAACCGCATAGAGCAAAAAATACACAATGAAAACAACGTGATTAATACATAAATTTGATTTACAAAAATGCACTGGTAAAGACAAGTGCACCGGGGCAGAGTGCTTTAGTTACTGCTTTGTGCACACACGAATGCATTTGTGGTGCTGCAGACGGAACCCAGGGCCTTCAGCCTGAGGTACCTGCGGCTTTGTTTGGTTTTGAAACAGGGTCTTGCTAAGTTGTTAAGTTGCCCAGGGTAGGCTTGAACTCATCATCTTCCTGCCTCAGCCTCCCAGAGCGCTAGGGTTATGACGGCCATGCAGCACCTAGGCAGGAAGGTTTCAATGCTTCATCTTCCCGTCCCACATCCTAACTACACCACCGAGCACAAGTCGCTGGCCAGGCCTGACGCGCATGTCATGGCCCAGGCCAGCACCTCCCCTCCTCCCCGCCACAGACCAGACTGAAGCTGGAAGTGCCCTCTTGCGCGGAGGACGGTGCCCCAAGGGGCAGCTTGCCTTGTGCTCCTCGCCTGTGATGAGGTAGCAGCGGCCCAGCATGAAGCGGCAGGAGCCCACGTTGACCTGACACCAGGGGTGCAGCAGATGGATGTAGTCCTGAAAGACACAGAGCACTCTGAGGCGGCGAGGAGACACTCCTTTCCACTCGCCACCGAGGGAGAGGAGGCAATGCTGGACCAACACAGAGTTTGTTGCTGCTGTTTTCTGAAAGTGTTTTACTAAGTGGCTCAGGCTGACATCAAACTTGGAATCTTCCTGCCTCAGTCTCCCAAATGCTGGGCAACATTTTACTTCTTAAAATCGTCTGGACATTAAAACCTCATCCTTAATACATTCTTTTTTTTTTGAGGCACCGGGGATTGAACTCATGACCTTGCGCTTGCCCGGCAGGCGCTTAGACCACTGAGCTAGATCCCCAGCCCTGTTTTTGAGACAGGGTTTCACTGTGCCATTCAGGCTGACCTTGAGCTCACTTTGTAGCCCAGGCTGGTATCGAACTCACAACGATCCGCCTGTCTCAGCCTCCCGAGTGCTGGGATTACAGGCGTGAGCCACCGTGCCCGGCTCC
>RJWT010017411.1:0-19371 GCA_004365215.1 Cuniculus paca | reverse complement strand
TTTTCTCATATGAGCATTCTCAGCTATACACTTCCCTCTTAAGACTGCTTTCATTATGGCACATCAGTTCTGCTATGCTTTCATTGCATTATCACTTAAGTCTAGGCTAAATTCTTCCTTGATTTCTTTTGTGACCCAGTGATTATTCAACGTTTAATTGCCATGTGTCTGCACAATTTCTGTGGTTTCTTTTACCATTCATTTCTAGTTTCATTGCAATATGATCTAGTAGTGTGCATGGGATAATGTTCATTCTTTTAAATTTATTTAAACAGATTTTATGGCATAGTATGTGGTCTATTCTGGAGAATGTTTCACGTGCCACTGAGAAGAACATATAAACACTCTGCAGTAACCTATTGAGTCTATTTGTTCAAAAGTTTGGTTCATCTCTAATATTTGTTCATTTTTTGTCTGATTAATCTATTTGTGACAGTGGGATATTGAGCTTTCCCAGTACATTTGTGTTGCTGTTTATCTGATCTTTTGTATCCAATAATGAGTGCTTTATGAACTTGGGTGAGTTAGTGTTGGGTGCATATATGTTTATAATTGTTACATGTTCTTGGTGAATTTTTTCCTTACCCAATATGTAATAACCTCCTGTGCCTCTTCTCATCAGTTTTGGCTTAAAGTTCACTTTTTCTGAAATTAGGACAGCTTCTCCTGCTTACTTTTGGGGTCCTGTTTGATGGAATACTGCTTTCCTTCCTTTGAGTTTTAGTCTATAAATTTCTTTCTGGGTTAAATTTCTTGTTGTTTTTTTCCATTTTGGTTAACTGCACCCCCTGCCTGATGTCTTCATTCAATTAGAATTTTTGGCATTCTTGGATTCATTATCTTTTTCTAGCATATCTTTGAGAATTTTTTTCAGTGTCACTTGGGTGGTCATGATTTTCTTAAGGTGCTCTTTCTCATAGAAAGCCCTCATTTTTGAAAGATAATTTTGTAGAATATATCAGTCTGGGTTGGAAATTGTTACCTTTTAGGACTTAAAATACCTCACTACAAGCTCTCTTGATATTTGTGTTTTATGTTAATGAGTTTGCATTTATAAGTAATTTTTGTTCTTCTATAACAGTTTTTAAGATTCTGACCTTGTGGTGGACTTCTGACATTCTGACAAAATGTATTACAGTGAAGTATCTTTTTCCATCAGGGCTATTTGGGGTTCTTTATGTTTTCCTTATCTGTGCATTACTTTTTCCCATACTTGGAAAATTTTACACTATTATTTCTATAAACAGATTTTTAAAATTAAGTTTATTGGTACAGTTTAGATATAGATAATGACTTCATTCATCATAGAAAATTTGTACTAGCACATGATACATCTTGATTCCTTTTTCCCCATTCTCCCTCTTCTCAACCTCTGTTCTCCTTATTTACAAACCTTTGTTTCCATTTTGTCCTTCTTTTCTCATTTTTTCCTTTCCTTCCTCCCCTAGATCCCCTTTCATTTTGAACTTTTGTAAACAGGTTTTTAAAAATGACATTTGTACTGTCTTCTGACTTTTCACTGATTCTAATCAACCTTAGATTTGTCTTTTTGCATCATCCAGCAGCTACTGAATCTATTTTTAATGTTATTTTGCTGTTTTAAAGGTGAATATTTTCTTACTGACTTCAGTCCTATATTCTACTTCTGACACTGTTCTTACATTGGTCACTTCTGCTGTTGATAGTTTCAATAGAATTTTTAGTGTCCTAGACCTTTATTTTGTACCTTTTCCTGGACTCTAATTTTTTGCCAAGCTAATCATTGAGGTTTTATATTGTTTTGTTTAACTTTACTAGGTTTTTATTTTGTGTTTTGTAAACTCATTTATTGGTTTATTAAGTCAATTATGTGTTTCATTATATCTTCATTGAGTTTGACAAATGCATTATCAATCTGTTTTTATTTCCTCTTACATCATTTTTAATAATCCATCAGTGTGAGTACTGACTTCTTTCCCCTCAATGCCTCATGGATTGACTTTGGGAAAATTGAGAGTTTTGGGAGGCATTTTTCTGCTCTCTCTCTGTCTCTCTGTTTCTCTCTGTCTCTCTCTTTGTGTGTGTGTGTGTGTGTGTTGGATTTCATGGTTTTATTATAGCGGAAGGACTTTTCCTCTAGTATGGAGACCTCTTCATAGTGACTTTCATTCCTTTCTTTAAATATCACTACTACCTTCCATGATTTATAATGGTGGTGTTCACATTTATATAATGGATATATGTTATTTTGGCACTCTCTGTGTACCTTCCTCCAAATGCCTTGCCCCACTCTTAGTAATGGATACAGTCATATGACCAGACTGTCTCTAAGTACATTTGTCATCTAGGCATAGATGATTTTGGGGGAATAGAAGCAAATCCAATTTTGGGCAGGTAAACTAAGGTCACTGGTTTTAGACTGAAGGCATTTGGAGAACAACTAGAGCTACTTTAACTATTTTGCTGCTTTTGGAGGCCTGAGAATGGTATCAACACAAAGGAAGTCTTGGTGAAAGATGGAAAGAAAAATTAGTTCTTGTTGATATTCTTGTCATTGTTTTAGTTACATGAACCAAAAAATACATGATTTTAAGCCCCAGTCACTTTGAACTAGCCAGTTTCACAACTGCAATGAAAATATTTCTCAGCTGATAGTAGAAGGTGCTGAAAATCTCTGCATTTGAATCAAGATCTCATTTTCACTCCTGACTGTGCGTTTGATCATCTGTTTGGCTTTGAGTCAATCACTTTATTCTCCACATCTGGCTACCAAATGTAGGATTTAGATGAGCCATTTTCTTTGGTGCCTTTGAGTTCTATCATTCTGTGAAGCAGTCCAAATGACTAAGAAGACCATGATATGCCCTGAAATTCTCCCAGACTAAAACACACTGAGTCTCCCAGACTGAAAAACACTGAGTCTATCCTTTGTCAGCTATTCACAGAGGAGGATCCAGGATTCCTTTGCCCAAGTTCTGGTTTACCTCTGCTCAAGTGCTGGTGCTTTCTGCTACAGCAATTATCAGCTCGCTCTCGGACATGTGCTAGAGTCTGTCCTGCACTGATGCATGCCCCAAAACTGACCAATGGTGTGTCTTTTCCAGGGGAAAATATGGCCATTGCGCAATTTCTAGTGCTTGAAAATGTTACACTTGCCATCCTGTGTTGGACAATTGCCATGGGCTGATGTTTTTAAAAATTCCAAATATTGAATTAATTTAAATCTACCCTTCAAGAAATGTTGACTGTGATTTTCTTTTTTGTTCATTTTTAAGGAATTTTTTTTTATATTTGAGGCTTTGAAACAATGTTATGAGGTACAAATAGGTACTAAGATGGTCACTATAGTCAAAGAAGTTAATATATCTATCATCTCTATAGTTACATTTTTGTGACACAAGTAGTTATAATCTACTTACTTAGCATAAACTTCAGTTTCTACATTGGGCATTAGATCTCTAAACTTGTTCATCCTACTTATCTGCTAATTTGCATTCTTTGATCTCCATGTCCCCATTTCTCCCTCTCCTATCCCACTCATAGTTACCACACTTTCACTATCTCTGTGCATTTTTGGCTCCTTTATTTTACATGTAAATGAGAAGTGAGATCACACAATATTTTTCTTTCTTATTCTGGCTTATTTTGCTTGACAAAATGTCATTTCAAAATTAGACAAACAGGCTAAAGAATACATATATCCATGCCTTTTTCTCAGACAAGGTTAGTTTCAGTAGAGTAGCATGGGGAATCTAGTGTCTTGGGGTCTAAAGTCTAAAATTGGGGTTTTTTAAAAAAAACTTCTGACTTTATGTCTTACAAACTGGAAGAATTTGAGCAAGTCAATTAAATTTTCTGAGGTTCAATTTTATTTTCTATAAAATAGAGCTCATAATATTACATTTCTCCTACAGTTCTTACAAAGAAGAAATAAGAAAGTAAAATAGTAGAGTGCTTGGATTTAAGAAGCATTGGTTGGCACGCATAAGAAGGATGCTTAGTTAGCACATTATGATCTGTGTTAGTTAGCTTTGTATTGCTGTGACCAAGTAGCCAAGAATAGCAAGTTAAAGGAGGAAACATTTATTTTGACTCAGTTTCAGAGCTTTTAATTTATAGTCATCTGGCTCTATTGCTTTTAGTAATGAGGTAGAAATATCATGGCAGAAGGGAGTGATGGAGGAAAGGCACTCAACTCATGACAGTCAGGAAACAGACACAGAGGGAAAGAGTCAGAAAGGAAGGGTTCTGGGATCAGATATAATATCCAAGCTCACACCACCATTAACCAGGCCCCAGCTTGTGTTTCCATCACCTCCCAGCAATAACTAATGGAATTATGACTGATGAAGTTAAAGCCCTCATACTCCAATCGTATTTGCAAAGCCAACCAATATCCAAGCCTTGGGTGGACATCCCATATGTAAACAGTGTATATGCACATATGGAACTTTTAATATATGAACTTATACATGTAATTTTTACATGCTGTTGTGGCTTATATCTACATGTCCCCCAATCCTCATGCACGTATGGGTGGGACTTTTAGGAGGTGAGTGGATCACAGGTTTGTGATGTTGAATTATAAGTGCATGGTAACTGGATTAATCCACTGATTGTTTAGCATAGTTCTGTGCATGGATAATAGGAAGGCCCATCCTTGGTGTGAGTGGCACTCATCAATAGTCCTGTACCCTGAATGAAATTAAAAAGGTAAAGAAACCTTACTGTTGACTGCTTCCTGCCTGTCATGCCATGAACTGTTTCTTCTCTGCTGTGCCCCTCTGTTCTGCTGCCATGCCTTGGATTCAGCCAAATGTGCACTAAAACTTCCACAAACTGTGTTCTAAAATAAACCCTTTCTCCTTTAACTTTGGATGTCAGGTATTTGTCAGCAATGATAAAGCAGCTAAGAAACATGTGTTTGCATATTTTTATATATTGAACGTTGAATGTTTTATATAGGTATTTCTACTTTATTAATACACATATGTAATTCCAAAAAAGTGGAAATTCAGCAGCAGATTGTTTCACAGTTTGAAATATAAATTATGTGGATTTTCTACTTAAATAGATGTTAATAACTGAATAGCTTCCAAATGAAGCACCGAAAGTTTAACTTTGGGTAAAAAGTATACAAATCAAACTCTAAACTTTGGCTTGTCCACATAATACCTGATTGGATGTTCCAAAAATCATGGCAAGACAAAAGTGAATGATGTTTTATAGGATGCCTAACTGCCAATATCAACTGCATACATTTTTCCATTGTATCTTTAAAAGACAGCAAGAATTAAAATTTATTTTTTCTTGCCAAAATAACAATCTGTTAAAAAAAAAAAAAACACTGCCTTTTGAGACAGTTACTTATTGAAAAGCACAAGGGTTATACGAATTCATTTAACCCATTTATCTAGTGACAATCCAGAGATCACATTTAAATGGTTTTCCATTTCTGACTTTCTGCACAGTTGTTATTCATTATTAAAATATGAGCTAATTTTCAAATCATAAACTCAATCATAGAACTGAGTAGTTTATATCTTAATAACATAACACCATCTTAATAACAACTCAATAAGAAAGTTCCTATATGAATTTCCAGATATTATATAAAGAATTTGAGGTATATTTTAATAACTCATGTTGATTACAGAATTTCATATTGACATCTTAAAAGCAGTATTCAGTTTTATTTTATAATTTTATAAAGTGATAACTTTTAGGAACAAATGTAAAAAATGATATAAAGCATTTTTATTTTTTCCAAGTCCAAATAACTAACATTATTCATTAATTAAACTTTGCCTTACAAATTTAAAGGAAAAAAAACCACTTTGCAATTTCATTTTATTTTTAAAAATTCTATTGTCTCACACCATAGAAAAGAAGTAAATTTCCTCTGAGTCAACCCATATAGATCTTATACATCAACATTCTTCTTTCCAACTGTTGTATTTGGCTATGAATAAAGAGAGGAATAAGATAAGCCTATAGAGAATTGGAAGAAAGCCCTTAAAAATGTAATGAAATTTTGGAACAATAATAGGAAAGAGATTTTAAAAGTTGAGAAAGAGTGAAAAATTGTTTAGAGTAAAACAGATGACAAAGGAAACTTTAAGATTAACAAGTTTCATTTATGTTGCAGAATGTTAATATTAAATATGATATTCAGCAATAAAATATTGGACTGCAAGCTTTTTTAAATTTAAGGCCAGAGTACAAAAGTTAAACATTGGCTATAATTTGAAAGTTTGACTTACAAACGTTGATTTACATTAAAAATAATATGGTTGCTAAATTCATACCACACTTCATTTTTTTAAAAGGAATTGTGATAGCTAGACTTCTATGTTATCAGTTTGGAGAAAAGTATCAGAAAAACATGAAATGTACAACCATTTTAGGGAAGTCTCCATATTTATATGTAAATGAAAAGTGGAATATCTGAAGTTTGGGCTCTTTCCATGTGAGAGGGTCTATAAATTGTCATGACACATGGAAAAGTCCTCTCGGGGAAAAATGGAAATTTATTCTTTTTCTGCCTTTCATGTTTATGACCCATTCACCTTCCTCCCACACAGTTCTGACTGTCTAGGCTTTCACAAGTTTATACGGTATCCCCTGAATAGTGGCAATTGTTCCAGTTGTTAGATTTACAAAGAAAAATAATACCTAAGTTCTTGGCCTAGTTCTCATTCTTCAGTTCTTAGTTATAAAATTCTTTCCTTCAAAAAGTGTTGTCCAAAGTCCCTACACAGCCGTAATAGTGCTATAATTGCACCTTGTACAAAAAGTTGAACACTCTATAGCTCTTTGGGAAGCTGATTTACTTACATGCTTATATTTCCATGCTAGGCTTCATGTTTCCAGGAGTGGAACTGTGTTCTATTTGATTTTGACCTTCCCTGCAGCATCATGTTTATTAGAAAATGGGTACATTATTTCTTTGAATTAAAGATGAAAAGGACGAGGTCTTAATCTAACCAAGTGTCACATGGAACTACTGTCTGCTATATACTGCATCTTTATGAGCTTTAAAAAGTCACAAACACCAGAAGGGGGGAAATGAGTTTAATCTCCTTGCTTTGAGAGTATTTCCAAAAGCTACTTTATCAACATACCAAAGGATGATGCAAGATTTTAATTGTTTTATTGAAAGGATTGTAAGTGCATAGAAAGTTGCAACTATAATATGACAAGGTCCTGAGATTCAGTTCACCCAATTTCTTCCAATAGTTACATCTCATGTTAGAATATTACAGTATAAGGTGGTATCATTGTTGCAGCAGCATTTTATCACAAGCAGATTTGTGTAACCACTTTTTCAATCAAGTTGCAAACTTTTATGTCAACAACAATATTCTTCCCGATATTCCTTTGTACTCATACTCAACTTTTCCCCCAGTTATCCTTAGCCATTAATTTGCTGTCCATCCTATAGCTTTTTTATTTCAAGAATCTGAATAGTGTCATACATACCAGAATACTACTACATTGTTCATACATAATTTATCAGTCATTTGTTGTCAACACTGTAAGCTGACATGTAGAAACTTTCCTTCCCTTTATTGTTCCTTTTGCCAATCTCCATTTATAATAAAATTGTGTAAAATTTTATAATTCGTAAATTTATAACCATTCTATAAGTTTATAACCACATCACACAGTGATTATAACTTTGCTTCATTTATCAAATGGAATTTCGAAAACTCAAAACTAAGGTCCATTTTATTTATCCATTTTTTAATTTTTTTGTTTTTCCTTCTTGCTTCCTGATAGTCCATGATTGTTTCTCGTGTCATTTCTTTTTTGTTTAACAACTTTCCCTTATTCATTATATTAGGGTAGGTCTTCTAGTGACCAATTAGCCTTCTGAGTGATAGATCTGGTCACAAGATTTAGGACACTGGACAAATAGTACTTTTAATCTAAAACAGACTTAGCCACCTTATCTTTGAAAAAGGGGTGAAACATTCACTGAAAGAAAGTCTCTTTAATTAATGGTGCTAGAGAAACTGGCTTTCTACAGGCCAAAGACTAAAACTAGATCCATGTCAATCACCATGCACAAAACTAAAAATGGATCAAAGATCTAAATATTAAAACAGAAACAATAAATCGACCAGAAGACAAAGTCAGTAAAAATCTTGAACACATAAGTATAGGCAGAGAGCTCAGGACTGCATGGGAAATAGTTCAAAGAATCAACAACAGAGATCTCATTAAAAAGTGCTTGCACATCAGAAGAAATCACCAATGAAGTGAAAAGAAAACCTACAGAGTAGCAAAAAATTTTAACCAGTTGTCCCTCAGACAAGAGACTTCTATGTAGAACATATGAAGAATTGAAAAATATCAGGCCTCCAAATTCAAAGACCCAATCAAGAAATGGGAATCTCAGATGAATACATACAAAAAGGATCCCTTCTCCACTGTTTGTGGGAGTGTAGACTGATGCCACCACTGTAGAAATTAGTGTGGAGATTCAGTAAAAAACTAGGATTGGGGGTCACAGTCATTTGTATTTCTTCATCTAAGAAGTGCATATTTGTCTGATTCCCATTTCTTGACTGGGTCTCTGAATTTGGGGGGAGCGATATTTTTCAATTCTTCATATGTTCTAGGTATAAGTCCTTTGAGGGACAGTTGGATAAAATTTTTTCCATTCTGTGGGTTTTCTTTTTACTCTTTTGGAAATTTTTTTTGATGTGCAAAATCATTTTAATAAAACGAGATCCCAGCTGTGCATTCTTTGAAATACTTCCTATGCAGTTTATGTTTTGTTTATAAAAACTCTGCCTATCTGTATGTTTTTAAGATTTCTACGTACTTTGTCTTTCAGTATATTTACCGTTTCTCTTTTAATATTTAGATTTTCAATCCATTTTGACCTTAGGTTAGTGTATGGTGATAGATGTGTCCAATTTAAGTCTTTGGCATGTGGAAAGCCAATTTTTCTAGTACCATTTATTAAAGAGGCTATCTGTCTTCTAGTGAACACGGTTGGACCTTCAGTCAAAGATAAGGTGACTGAGTGCCTCTGTAGTTGTATCTCCATCTTCTAATCTGTTCCACTGATCTTCAGATTTGCTTTTTGCTAGTATAATGCTGATTTTATCATAGTAGCTTTGTAGTATAATTTCAAGTCTGGAATTTTGATGCCTCCTGCTTTGTCTTTGTTGCCTAGGATTGCCTTTGCTATTCTAGGTCTCTTCTCTTTCCAAATGAATTCTAGGAATATTTTCTCTAAATTTGTAAGGTATGCTAGTGGTATTTTGATCAGAATTGCACAAAATCTGTATAACAGATTGGGAGTATGGCCATTTTCACAGTGTTAGTTCTTTATATCCAAAAGTAAGGGATATTTTTCCATTTTCTGAAGTTCTCCTCAATCTACTTTTTCATCAGACTATTATAGTTTTCCATATATAGATCTTTATATTCTTTGTTAAATTGTTTCCTAAGTATTTCATTATTTTTTTTGGATGCTATTGTGAAAGGTGTTACTTCCCTAAGTTCTCTATCGGTGAGTTTGTATAGAGAAATGCTATTGAGTTTTGAGCGTTCATTTTGCTTATTAACTCTGCCTGTCTTGGTGGAGTTTTTGGGATCTTCTATGTAGCATATCATATTATCTAAAAATCATGATAATTTAACTTCTTCCTTTCCTATCCTTATTCTTTTTATTTCTCTCTCTTTTCTAATTGTTCTGGCTAATGTTTCCAGAACTATATTGAACAGGAGTGGTGATAGTGGACATCCTTGTCTTGCTCCTGATTTTAGAGTGAAAGATTTCAACTTTTGTCCATTTAGTATGATGTTGGCTGTTGGTTTGACATAGATGGCTTTTATCAGATTGAGCTAAAGACTATGGAGCCCTACTCCAATTTTCTGTAGGGCTTTCATCACGAATGAGTGTTGGACTTTATCAAAAGTTTTTCTGTATATATTGAGATGATCATACGATTTTTGTCTTTGGCTCTGTAGATTGGTGTATTATATTTATTGATTTGTGCATGTTGAACCACCCCTTCATTCCTGGAATGAATCCCCACTTGGTCACAGTGTATAATCTTCTTGATGATTTGCTTCATTCAATTTGCTAGTATTTTATTGTGAATTTTTGTATCTGTGTTCATTAGGAAGATTAGTCTATAGTTCTCTTTTTTGATTGGGTTTTTTTCTCGGTTTTGTATCAGAGTAATACTTGCCTCCAGTAAGGAATTAGGGAGAATTGCTTCCCTTTCAATTTCATCAAAGAGTTTGAGGAGTGTTGGTATTAAATCATCTCTAAATTTCTTGTAGAATTCAGCCATGCATCCATCAGAACCTGGGCTTTTCCTTGTTTGTAAGTTTTTAATTACATTTTGAATTTAAGTAACTAATGTTGAGTTATTCAAAATTTTTATATCCTCTGGATTCAGCCTTGGTAATTCATGTTTCTAAGAATCTGTCCATTTTTTCTGTGTTTTTCCACCTATGTGATTTTTAAAGTAGATATTGATGATCTTCTTTCAAAGTAGGTAAAAATTTTCAAAGTAGGTATTAACGATCTCAATTTCCACAGGATCTTCAGTTATTTCACCCTTTTCATTCCTCATTCCATGAATGTTTTTCTTTCCTTTTCTTGATAAGGATAGTTAGGGGTTTATCAATTTTGTTCATTCTCTTAAAGAACCAACTCTTAGATTCATAAGTTCTTTGTAGTATTTTTTTGGTCTCAATTATATTAATTTCTGCTCTGATCTTTATAATTTCGTCCCTTCTAGGAGCTTTGGTCTTGACTTGCTCTTCTTTTTCTAGAAGCTTGATGTGAAGCATTAGGTTTAATTGTATTCATTCTCTTTTCCTGAGGTGAGAATTCACCACTGTACATTACCCTTTGAGGACTGCTTTCATTGTGTCCCACAGGTTCTGGTGTGTTGCATCTGCATTTTCTTTTAATTGTAGATATTGTTTAATTCCTTCTTTAATTTCATCTGTGACTCATTGGTTGTTCAGGAGGGCAATATTTAGTTTCCACAAGTTACTGTAGATTGTATAATTTCTCTTGCCATTTATTTTGAATTTTATTGCACTATGGTCAGATAATATGTATGGGATAATTTCAGTTCCATTGCATTTACTTAAGCATGTTACAGGGGCTAGAATATGGTCTAGTTTAGAGAATGTCCCATGTGCAGCTGAGATGAATATGTATTCTGATGTTGTTGGTTGGAAAACTCTGTAAACGTCTATTAAGTCCATTTGTTCACAGTTTGATTCTTTTCTGTTATTTCTTTGCTGACCTTTTGTCTAATTGATCTATCTGTTTGTGACAGTGGGGTATTGAGCTCCCTCATTACAATCGTGTTATTGTGTATTTTAATTTTCATGTCTATTAATATTTGTCTTATATAGTTGGGTGCTCCCATATTTGGTGCATATGCATTTATGATTCTTATCTCTTCCTCTTCAATTTTTCCCCTAACAAGTATGTAGTGACCTTCTTTATCTCTTTTGATAATTTTTGTTGTGAAGTTCATATAGTCTGCAAACAATAGCTATCCATGCTTTTTTCTGGGTTCCTGTTGCATGGCTTACTGTTTTTCATCCTTTGAATTTTATTCTGAGAGTTTCTTTTTGAGTTAAATGTGTTTCTTGTGTACTTCATATTGTTGGATCTTGTTTCCTGACCCATTCTCCAATCTGTTTCTTTTAATTGGTGAGTTGAGGTCCTTTACATTGACAGTTACAACTGATATATATTGGCTTATCTTTGTCAGCTTATTTTCCTGTTGTTTCCCTGCTTTTTCTCTTGTTTATTTGCTTGCCTTGCCTGGTGGACTTTCTGTTGTTGTTCCGGGACTTGTGGTCATTTTTACGTCTATTTAGAATATCTTTCAGTACTCTTTCTAGGGTTAGTTTGGTGGACATGAATTTCTTTGTTTATTCTTTGTTATAGAAGTATTTTATTTCTCCATTAATTTTGAAAGATGCTTTTGTATGGTACATCAGTCTGGGTTGGAAGTTGTTTTCTTTCAGGACTGGAAATACTTCAATACTAGCTCTTTCTGACTTGAGAACTCGTTTTGAGAAGTCCGCCATGATTCTGATGGACTTTCCTTTATAGGTGATCTGTTTTTTTTCTCTAACAACTTTTAATATTCTGGGTTTTTTTTTTCTCTATTTCTCAATCTTGATTATTATATGTCTGGGTATAGATTTATTTGGTTATGATTGTTTGGAGTTCTAGAAGACTCACTTATCTGCATAACAGTTTCTGTTCCCATGCTTTGAAAATTTTTGCTATTACTTCTGCAAATAGTTCTTTTTTTTGCATTGAGTCCCATATTTGCACTGATGCCCACATTTTCATTGACACCTGCCAGTCTTATATTGTTTTACTTTGCATCATCTTGGAGCTGTTGATTTGTTATTTTTAAGAAATCTTTCCTTTCATGATCACTAGCCACAATCCTGTTTTCAAGATCTGAGAGTCTACTTTCAATTTCGTTCAAGTGGTTTTGCCAGCTTTCAATGAAATTTTTAATTTCCTGGATATCTCTTTAAATCTCTTTCATGCATTCTATTTCTTACCTATAATGTTCATTCTTGGTTTCCATAATTTTCCTATGCTTCTGTCCTTGTTTTTTTTTAAATCTATGTCTTCTCTAGCTATATCTAGCAATTCCTTCATTAAGGTTGTCATTTCTTTTTATACCTGAGAGATTATTTCTGCTGATTTCCTCTATAATCTCATGCATTTGTTTCTTTACTTCTTTTGCTATCTTTTCAGAAATTTCAGATTTGTATCTTCCAATGTCTTCTATGTCAATGTGTCCTGTACTTACTTGTTCCAGATGGGCTGGGAGTCTGTGATTGCATTTTGACTTTGTGTTTTGTCATTTTCATCTCTTGGTTGATATTTCAGTCTTTTCAATCCCACTAGTCTCATCTCTCCATAGTATATATCTTAGGATCATACTGTGTGGCTGGTTGTTCACCAAGTTGCTGAGTCCCACACTTGAATTCCTCCTACAAGGCCCGTTGGGTGAATCCTGTATTCTTCCCAGGCTGACGAGTATTGATGTGAGTACTGATGTGAACCAACCCTTAGCATGCATTGTTTCTATGACTTCAGAGTGTTCCAGGAGTATTGATGTGAACCAACCCTTAGCATGCATTGTTTCTGTGACTTCAGACTGTTCCAGGTCACCAGACACAACCATTCATGGTGTGTGTCCCAGTCAGTGCCCTACTTTGTCACTGGGGTTCTTTCAGGCCCAGCTGTGTTCCTCCAGTGGAGGGAGGCCAGGCTGGCACTCTTGCTGGCCCACTCAAGTTCCTCTGTGTGGAGGAAGGACTCATCTGGGCTCTCGCTAGCCCACCAAGGTCCTCCAGGTAGGAAGAAGACTCACCTATGACCTCACCTGCCTGCCAAGGTCCTCTGCATGGGGGTGGGACTGCCAAGGCTCCTTCTGGTACACTGAGGTCTGCTGGGTGGTAGGAGGACTCACCCATTCTCCTGATTGCCTGCTGAGTTTCTCCAGATGGGAGAAGGGGTTGCCAAGGCTCCTGCTGATCCACTAATGTACTGCAGGTCGTGGGAGGGGTCACTGACACTTTTGCCAGCCTGCCAAAGTTTCCAATGCACCCACTGGGCCACAGAGGTACTAGGTGTAAGAAGGAGGGGTCACTGACGCTCCCACCAACTGCTGGGATCTTCTGGGTTTCACAAGTAGCTTTTTCACATACACACGGACACACACACACATACACACACACACGAACCCATATATATAAAATGCATATTAATTTTACAAAATATTAGGTTTTATGTGGCATTTTCATACATACATATAATGTTTTGATCAACCCATCATCCTCCTTCATATTCCCCTCCACTTATTAGTTTCTTTTCATATAGTAAGAGTAAATTTTTCATCTTTTGGTGTTCTCCCTGTTTGTTTTTCTTTTTTTTTTTTTGTTCTTTTTTTTACATTCCACCTAATAAGGAAAAAAATGTAGCATTTGTCTTTCTGAGCCTGTTTATTCACTTAACATGAAGGTCTCCAGTTCTGTCAACTTTCCTGAAAATGATATGGTATCATTTTTCTTTATTGTGCAATTACATATATATGTATGTATATCTATATATAATTACTCTATCTATCTATCTCTCATGTCTCTATCACAATTTCTTTATTCTTTTTCCAGTGGTGGCCACCTAAGACAGTTGCATCTTGACTATTGTGAATTATGCTACAATAATATGCAAGTGTCTCTATAGTATGGTGACTTTAATTCCTTTGGGTATATACCAAGGACTGGTATAGTAGACTCATATGATAGCTGTGATTTTAGTTTTTTGAGAAATCTCCATACTGATTTCCATAGTGATTGTGCTAATTTACATTTCCACCACCAGTGTAGATAGAATCCTTTCCCACACACCTTATCAGCATTTACCATTTTTTGTATTCTTATGGGAGAGAAAGATTTTACATATTTTTTCCACATAATTGTTGGCCATTTCTGTTTCTTTTTTGAGACATATCTATTCAGGTAATTGTCTTATTTTTTATTGGGTTATTATTATGGAAAAATAAGTATTTTTATTTCATTATATAGTCAACATCAGTGGTGGTAAACCTATGGTACACATGCCACATCTGCTTGTTTTTATCATTAAAAGCTCTAAAAGTTTTGCCATCCCTCTTCTACATATTAATCCTCTGTCTGGGAAGTAGTTGGTGAGATTTTTCTCCCAGTATTGTCTGCTGTCTCTTCACACTGTTAATTGTTTCTTTGCTATGCAAGAGCTTTGTTATTTAATGCATCCATCTTGTCAATTCTTGCATTTTTTGAACTATTGGAGTCCTATGGAGGAACTTAATGTCTAAGCCTATGCTTTGAAATCTTTGACCTACGCTTATAAACATTTTTGGTATTAGTTTTAGCTCTTCAATAGATTTTGAACTGATTTTGGTTCATGGGGAGAGATAGACATCTAGTTCCAGTCTTCTATATATGATCAACCAATTTTCTCAGCACCATTTGTTAAAGAAGTGGTCTTTTCTCCAACATACATTTTCAATCTCTCTGTCAAGAATCAGGTGGATTTGTTTCTGTGTCTTCTATTCAGCTGCATTGGTCTAATGTGTCTATATATGTACCCTTGCCATGCTGTTTTGTTGGTATGATTGTGTAGTATAATTTGAAATCAGGTATTGTGCTATCTCCAGATTTGCTCTTTTTGCTTACAATTGCCTTGAGTATCCTGGATCTGTTGTGTTTCCATATGAATTTTAAGATTGTTTTTCTAGTTTTGTGTAGACTATTCTTGGAATTTTGAGGGGGTTTACATTGAAGCTGTAAATCAGTTTTTGGTAATATAGCCATTTTAACAATGTTGATTCTAGCAATCCATGAACATAAGAGGCCTTTCCATCTTCTAGTGCCTTATTTGAAAACAGAATTTATGACCATGAACTCAGCAAGATTCCTAAAGACTTTCTACACATAAAAGAGAAAGAGTAGGTAAGAAACAGAGAATTAGTAAATAATCAAGAGTTTAAAAAACAGCATGACAGTATTTAGTGCATATCTTACTGTATAAGTCTGAACATAAATGATATTAATTATCCAATTAAAAGACATAGACTGGCAGATTCAATTAAAAAGGAGACACAACTCTGTACTGCCTACCAGAAACACACTTCACAGGAAAAGACATACACTAGCTGAAAGTGAATGGATGGGATATAATATTCCATGGAAAAGGATCCCAAGACCAAGCAGGAGTACATATGTTCATATGTAACAAGGCAGACTTCAAAACATAATTAGTCAATTCCAGAAGAGCTCCAGTAAAGACCAGAACAAAGTTTGTGCCATTTCCAACCTCTTATTCTTGCATATGAGAGGCCATTACAATCATTTTTGCAGCAGGATGTTATTCTCTTAAAATAGTTGCTACATCGTTTGTCACTAACAACTTCTCCAGGTGGTTGATAAGAATTTTGTTCATTCCATTTGGTCCATGAGTGGTTTAGGCAAGCTTCTTACAAGCTTGTATATTTCTATACACAGCCTCTTCTAATCCTGAAAAATGCTAGGCCTTCAGATAGGTTTTAAGAGCTAATGTTCATGTGAAAATTTTTCTACAGCTTTAATACCCAATATACTAGCCACTAGCACATTTGGCCATTTAAAGTAATTAAAACCTAAAAATCAGTTCCTCAATTGTACTAGCCACAGTTGAACAGCCACACAAAGCAGTTACACTGCACAGAGCTAATAGATAATATTTCCATCACTGAAGAAAATTTTATTAGGTAGTATTGCTTTACAATATAAGGCATGGCTTTTATACTATTATAGAAGTAATTACAAACTAAGTAGGAATGACCACTACTTTATAAGCACCTTCAGCAACAAGGGTTGAACTCCTACAGTGATATTATGTCTGAGGTCCTGTTTTACAGTCTTCTCTCTTCTTCTCACTCCTATTCAGTGAGTAGTCAGCTTTCTGATAAATCAGATCCCGTAGCTCCCTTTTAGTGGTTTCCTATCTCTTTTATAACAAAATGTAAATCTCTTTTCAGGAATACAAGCCCCTACGTGTTCTGGCCTTCGCCTTACTACAGTTCCCTCAGTACCTTGTTACTGAATTAAATATTTCAATGTGTAGCAGAAAACTAGCAGCATTTGAATGACCAGTAATGTTTTCCTATGACTTCAGTCTAAACATTTTTTTCAAGGAGCTTGCATCATTTTCACTACTTCATTAACATTTGCATTAAAGCCTGACATTTATTTAGTATACCCCAGTTATCTTCAAAGTGCATTCGACAAGGAGGAAACCAGGCCCTAATTATTAAGGCTCCCTCCACCTCTTATGAGACTTTAAATTCAACCACTCTAGTCTCAATCAAGCACAGGAAATTTGGGAGACAAAAAGGAACACCAGTATCTGACAGTCCAAAAGACAAATTTCTCAGTATGTAATATGATATCATAAAGATTATTTGAAAAATTATACTCGAGATCATAAATTTCATTTGGGCTAGGATGTCATTTATCCTGCAGGCTACACAGTAGGTTGCAATAAATCAGACACAGGTACTCAGCACGTCTTTTATATCAATCACCTCAGAAAAAAGAAAAAAGACCTTGAGTCAGGGTAGCATTAGGACAAGCTAGCTAACATTAAGCCGGTACAGGAGCCCATGCATCTGGATTGTCCAAATTCAAAGCACTGCTTCTGCAAACTAAATTGGGCACCTGCTTTTCCATAAAAATCAAGCAACCAAGAATGAGTCCCAGTTCCTATACCCTTCTTTCCTAATCTCCTGCTCCTTGGCTCTTCCAAGGTCTGTCAATTTCAGAGGTTATAGAAGGTTATTTAATAGCCTGAAGAAAATCCCATTAAATTCTTCCTGATTTGGTATGTTGTTCTGCAAAAAACCTTTGAGATATTGATTTGTACCTCCGTAGTGAGTAAACAATGTGGTAATGAAGCATTTCTAGCCAAGCTAATTGCTCAGACGTGTATCTATTTTTCCTGACTCCAGCCATTTCAATGTTCATAACATCAGCATTTGTAAAATTCTGGGCTATGGTATCATTTCCTCTTCATTATTACATGGCGTAGTTTTTGAGAAGGAAACTGAAGGTGTTATAACATCTGTTAAGGATGTAAAAATTGTGGTGCACTCATGTCCTTTTGATGGCATGATAACAGAAACTAAGGGAACAGTATTGATAAAGACAGCTGAAAAATTGATGAATTTTAGGAAAGGAGAAGAAAATCTCATGGATGCACAAGTGAAAGCTATTGCTGACACTGGTGCAAATGTTGTAGTAACAGGTGGTAAAGTGGAAGACGTGGCACTTCATTATGCAAACAAATACAATATCATGTTGGTGAGGTTTAACTCAAAATGGGATCTTAGAAGACTGTGCAACATAGTTGGTGCTACAGCTAGATTGACTCCTCCTGTCATTGAGGAAATGGGACTCTGTGACTCCATTTACCTCTCAGAAGTTGGAGACACACAGGTGGTGGTTTTTAAGCATGAAAAAGATGATGGTGCCATTTCTACTATTGTATTTCAAGGCTCTACTGACAATCTGATGGATGACATAGAAAGTGTAGTAGATGATGGTGCTAACACTTCCAAAATTCTCACAATGTATAAACGTCTTGTCCCAGGAGGTGGCACAACAAAAATTGAACTGGCCAAACAGATCACATCATATGGAGAGACCTGTCCTGGACTTGAACAATATGCTATTAAGAAGATTGCCAAGGCTTTCGAAGCTATCCCACAAGCACTGGCGGAGAACTCTGGAGTTAAGGCTAAAGAAATTATCTCTAAGCTTTATGCAGTGCATCAAGAAGGAAATAAAAATGTTGGATTAGATATTGAGGCTGAAGTTCCTGCTGTAAAGGACATGCTGGAAGCTGGTGTTCTAGATACTTATCTTGGAAAATACTGATCTCTCAAATTGGCTCTGAATGCTGCAATTGCTGTACTTAGAGTTGATCAGATCATCATGGCGAAACCAACCAGTGTGCCCACGCCTCCAAGTGGGAAGAAAGATTTGAATGATGACCAAAAAGATTGGCTGGCTTAATTTTTACTATAGACGAATACAGCATTTGTAGTAGTACTCTAGGAATTACTGTTTTCTTACTCTCCTTAAATTAAGAGTGTGTGTTTGTTTCCTCAGCTGAATGATAAAATAAACATATTATGACTACTTTTTAAGGAAAAAAAGACACAGAAAAGACAAACAAATAAGAACAACAACAAACCCAAAACAATAACAATATAGGCTGTCAAACAAGATGACAGGAATTTAGCAATGGTTGTTATATTGCACATTGTTATCTTCAAAAGGGTTGCTTAGATTACCAGATATAGACATGAAAAATTGACCTAATCATATGAGTATTAGTTGTTCTTTTCCAAGAACTAATACAGTTAGTAGTGTAGTTATCTTGGCTATCTTATGTATATTTATACAAATTTATGTCTTTTTCCTTTTCCCTTCATTCTTTCTTCATTTTCTTTACCCCAGTTACTTTTCCCCTTTGAGCAGCTTCTTACCCTTACACAATATTTATTGTAGGTTTTGGATCTTATTTGCTCTCTCAGTTTCTTACACTAGGGAAGCAATGCAGTATTTACACATGAGTTTGATCTATTTCACTTATGAGTACAGTTTCAAGTCCATTTACCTATAAAAGCCTCAATGCAATATTTCTTTATAGCTGAGTAGTACTCCATTGTATAAAACACATTTTTTTAAATCTATTCCATGTCATATGAAGGGTTGTTTCCAAGATTTGGCTGTTACAAATTGTACTGCTATAAACATGGGTGTACATATACCACT
>RJWT010017410.1:0-13036 GCA_004365215.1 Cuniculus paca | reverse complement strand
AGGCAAAGTCTCTGCACATGAGCAAAATGTAGACAAACTTTCTGCCAAGCCATAACACATATCAACCGGAGTCCAGCACCCAATGAAGTCCTTCTTCCCAGCAGAAACCTCCTGAATCTGGTTTTTACCAGCAGGGTTCCTATCAGCCTTCTGGTCTCCTGAGTTTTGATTAGAATCTCCCCTGCAGAACAACCTAAGCTGTTCCAGCTGTATGCATTTAGGCGACATCTCCGAACCTTTCTAAACTCTTCCCACAAGCCATTTCCAAAGGCTCTTGAACCACATGGTCAGGTACAGTCACAGCAACAACCCCAGTACTGGTACCAAATTCTGTCTTGGTCACTTTTCTCTTGTTGCTGGGACAAACACCTGACACCCAAAGTGAAGCACGGAAAACTTTATTTAGCTTACGGTTTTTGCAGATTTCAGTCCATAATCAGCTGACTCCAAGGCAGGGTGGCATGGCACTGGGGCAACACTTCCAGGCAATAGCCAGAGCAAAAAGGGGAAAGCAAGCCTCCTCTTCTCCCATATATTGTGCATAGGACACCCCCACCCCTTTCAGGACCTTCTAACACTCACAAAATGTCCTCCTTTGTACAAGATGAGGATATCTACAAAGTAAGAATGCTGGCTCCCTGCTGAGTCAGTTAAACTTCTAAATTGCTCAAGTTGACACAGTGTATCAACCATAACAGAGTCTTTTACCTTGATTTATCTTCCTTTAATACAGTGCTGTACAGAGTTGTCTGTGATCATTTGTTTTATGCTATGTCCTGACAGTATTAAACGTGTAATTCTTCAACCATACCTTTCTTTTTCCTATCTGTGGTACATGATGCTCCATAATAGCCTTTCATAACCATATATTTCTTAAGGGGCAGGCCTTCTCACATCCCCTACTGAAGTAAGTGGCACAGCTCTGATTCTCAAACTCACCATCTCTTCCTTCGACCTCAAGAAGTCACTTAAGTGGGCAATGTGTGGGCATTTGCACCACAAGGAGCCAGTATCTTGGGATGAAAATGACTTAGAGCAATCATCGGATTCTGTCTTAGGACTCTAATGTTAGTTTTCTTTCATTGTAACGACTTAGGGAAGGTTTATTTTGGCTTGCCGCTTTGGAGGTGTCAGTCTGTGATTGATTGGCCTTGTTCTCTTTGATCCTGTGATGAGGTAGCACATTATGGTAGGAGTGTGTGGCACAGTAAAACCACTCATCATTGCAAGGAAGTGAAAAAGACAGCCCCCTTCACATGCACACCTCAGTGACATAAAGACCTCCACCCTCTCCTAATAGCACCACTTTGGGGAACAAACCTTCAATATATGGGCCTGGGGGAACAAACTTTCAATATATGTAGCAATTTTCACCTGAGAAATCCCATTCTGAAATGATTTTTGATATATAAACCAACAGTAAATGAGTTCCTGGTACCTTCCATGATAAAGTTGGAGCTTTCAGGAGTCATGTCAGACCAAAGGTACAGGGAGCTACACACATGAAGGAAAAGCTATGAGGCAGACAAAAGATAGGCAGTGTACTCCTATGTGTCAGTAAAGAGGAATGGCTAGAAACAGCTGGAGGGGAGCAGAGTCCACTGTGTCCCAGTGAGAGCGAGAGACTCCTGCACACTGCCTTCTGTTGTGATGCATCTGTCCCTTAGATTCAGTGTGGAACCCTCTGTGGAGCCTCGAATCCATGATGCTCAAGCCTCTTATATAAAAAAAAATGGTGTAATATTTGTATATACTAAGAATATCCTCCTGTGTGCTTTAAATAATCTCCAGATTACTTATATGCCTACTACATTGTGAGTACTGTGTAAACAGTTGCTGTACGGTGTTGTGCAGGAAATAAAGGAAAAAGTTTACGCATGTTCAGTTCAGATACATTTTTTCTTTAATATTTTTGATCCACAGTTGGTTGTCAGAGGGTCATCTATGCTTTTCTTGAGACTAAGTTGTTTGACTTTTTTTTGAGTCCCTTGGCACAAGTATCCTTATATTAACTCCTTCCTCCATTCCCTATCTAAAATTAGTTCAGTGAAACTATTTTTTTAGAGCTACCTAAGTAGTAAAGGGTTTTGCCTCATCTTATCCTTTTTACCTTAGCTAAAATGCCACTGTTTGCTACCATACTATTTAAATGTAATTATAATTCGACTCTTTATTTCTGGTCTGCCTTTTTTAGATAGACTAGGATTACCTGATTCAAATGAGATTGTGTAAACGAAGTAAGTGTATGAGACCTAAGGTAGAGAGGACAGTATTTTGAGACAGCTGATACTGGAGTTGAGCCTGCAATCTGTTTGTCTGGCATTGCTGCCGCCACCTGTCAGCTTACGAAAATATAGAGGGTGAAATATCAGCTTCATCTAGCTTCTCTGCTTTTAAAAATGAAGTTTTGGGGGAAGAAGCAAAGAAGTAGTGATTTTTTAGAAGAAACACATCTCTGTGGCAGGATTTCCAGACAAAAAAATCAAAACCTCTTTCCATAATGCTGAGCTGGGCACTCATCAGAAAGGGCATACTTATGTCTAGAGTGATCGCATTTTCAAGTAAAGAGGAATTTTGAGAATCAAACATCAGCAGTGTCGAGCTCCCATTCCCCAGACTTTGCATATGGCTAGACTTATAAATATTTTAAGTTGTAAAGTCTACTAAGAGCCCAGGCCCTTGCCCGAGTAGTCACATGTTTCAGAGTTTTGCTCCTGCTCACATTTCCAGTCTTTTTTCTTCATGTCTTTTCTCAAGTAATGGAGAAATACTTGCCTTTCCTTCTGGGTCAGGTCCATGCCCTGGGTGTCCTTTCTCTTCATTATTCCCTTCTTGCTCCATGTGCGTTATGCATGTCACTAGGTGTCTTTCCAGAAGCTTTCTCTAATTCTTCTAAGCATATGCAGTTTCGTTCCTTGGAACCACAATAGCACTTTTCTTATACATTTACTTGTTCATTTGCATTTTAATGGATGAAGTCACATGATATGTTATGGAATACACATCTAATAACTTCTGGTATCGCAGCTATTGGATTGTGCTCTCCTGGTGACAGCGCTGCATACTGCCCTTTGGATTACAATGCCTTGAACTCAGTAACTGTTGAACACATGCTCTCAGAAAGAAGGTCATGCATTTCTTCCGGTGTCACCTTCCACTGCTCTCCATGAGTCACAGATTCTTTAGTAATGGTCTTTTCTATCATAAATACCCTTCAGTGACTATTGGCTACTTAGCAAAATATTCAAGGAGGGTAATTAAATGATTTTGACTTTTAACAAGCCGGTAGGAAAATATACTAACGGTAAAAATTAAATCAATAAAATCGGTTGCAGTACAGATACTGTTTTGTATTCTTGTGAGTTATACAGAACATTGTAAGAGAACACTTCAGCCTTCATGAAAGCTTAGTACTTAACGAAGAAGCTAATACAACAGATAACGTCTGAAAACGTGAAAATGTGGAAGGAATTGCGATAACAAAATGACTTCTTTTATGAATTTTGTTAAATGCGCGAGCTATTTTGTTTCACCTAAAATAGAGCTTAGGAGTTGAGTTCTAGGGTTTGTGGTCAAGGTTAGCATCTTAGAACTGCCACTAACATCTGCATGGTTACATTACTCTCTAAAGAGTGTGAAAGCAGGCAAGGTCCTGGCCAGAGATTGGCCGAGCATAGACACTCGTTACATTTTCTCTGCTATTAATTTTAGATTGCAAATGCTATTTTAAGGGTGCTGTATGCCAATGTCACTTGTAAAAAAATTGTGAAACTTAGTTTTATTTCTGGTGCGATTACATTTTTAAAGTTATAAATTATACGTAATTAGTAGTAACAACTAGAAGAGATCAAGTACTGTTCTTCAGGGCCTGAATTAATCATATGAGTAGTTATTCTCTAAGCAGATATTGCATCATACATGTCCAACAACCTCTTAAAGTATTCAAAATTAATAAAGCAGTGAAGACATTAATCAAGGATGATATCTAGCTGATTTGCATAAATTAATTAACGTCAACAGCTCCAACAAGCTGCAGCACAGTGGCACCTGGGAAAACCTTCCTTCCCAATGAAATAAGGTAGAAAGCCTGCAGGGCAGAGAGGGGTTCTATCTGCAAATACACGCCAAGGTCACCATGTTCACAACACACGTGACAACCCAGAGGCAGAGCTCTGTAATGCGTAGCTCTATAGGAGGGACATAGCTAGGAAAGGACAGTGAATGCAAAGCTATGTGAGAGATATCTTTAATGGGTTTTCAGGTATTTATATTTAAGTGCAGCATTAACATTCTGTTTTAATGCCATGTTACTAAAAAAGTGTTAGTATTTATGTATTTTTATTATTTATAAATTCAACAATGTCTTCTTGTGGATTGAGGTTTAAGAATAGAAGTGTAGGCAATAGTGGAGTGAAGATAGTGGCCAATGCGTCTTTCCAGATTTTTACAGAATTTAAGAAAACCTGTAGTTGCTTAGATCTTTTATTCTCATGTCAAGACCCAGTCTGTTCAGTTGGCAGATACTGCTTTCGTGTTAGCTTTCCTAAATCACTCATTCTTTCATTTATTCAGTAGTGTTGGTGAGATCCTACTAAGCAACTGTTAACTTCCCTCTGCTGTGGGAGTATAAATCTCAGGATCTTTGATTTCAGGATGCCCAGAGTCTGAAATCTGGTGCTTTATGCAAACCATTCATTGCAGAGTGACAGCTTTGCCTTACAGTGGTGATGCTTGGCAATGTGCTGCTGGTTCTTCTTAAAGAGAACTCGAGAAGTTTTTGCAGAGAAAACAAAATTTAAAATGACCCATAAATGTGCTTCTGTAGCAGAGATGAGAAGAAAGATTATTTCGGAGAGTGGGAATGCCACCTTAGTTATTTCTTATGGTAACTGGAATCCCTCTTTTCATAAGTATGCTAGCTTGTGTTTGGTGTGGTTCTTATTAATTAATGTTTGCAGCTTGAATTTGTGAGGGGTGAGGAAGGGCCAGACAGACAGAACAGAGAAAGCTGCCTCTTCCTTAGCCTTTGATATTCAGTACCCTTTTCAAAACTGGGAGATGTTTGAATGTTGGCTTCTTTAAACTGAGCCTCAGTCCTAAGAGATGTAGACTTATTTGTAGCTTGTGGCTAGCTAGGACAGTGTCCCGACAACAGTTCCTGCTTCTTAGTACAAATGGAGCATTTGGGAGCAACACACCCTGAGACATGGGGTAGCCGATGGATATCCCACTTTGTCTGGCTGGGACGGTTCATTTAGCCAGGTCTAACACCAGTTGTGGTTCCTTTGATGTCTAAAGGTAGACTTTCTTGAAGTATTTCTTTAATAGCATTGGTAGATTGTTCTTTTGGCAGAGTGACCAGAATGTTTTAGTGGAAGGAACAAGATTATGTCATTAATTTAATATCTTTACAAAGCTTCCTTTTATGAACTTGGTTTAGTTATACAAAACTAAAATAGAATGTATTTAAATTTCTGAAAAGACCAAAACTGTGTTACTGTGTATATTCTTCTATCTATAGGTGTAAAAGTGCGGACCAAAGTATTATGAGGGCTTCAGATTATAAACGAGAATGGAATGTGCAAATGCCATGGGGTTTCTTCTTTTCCATGCAGTGAGATGTTGTTATTTTAAACATAAATCTTAAAATGTATGAGTTCTGGTGTGTTTTCTGCCTGCAATAATACCTATTAACTTTCCTCAATCTTTTTGATACTAAAAATCTTTAATTTGTGTGGGTGAATGGTGAAATAGTATATGATTTTCTTGTATACGAAGTACCATTCTAATGGTCTCCTTAGCTTCTGCCCTATTTTCCTTGTCCCATGGACTTCCATAAGTATTTGAATACATTCTGGATCTGGAGAGTTAAGAATGTCACCTTTATCAATGGATAGTGTATGGCAATGCAGTATACACAGGGAAATACTGTCATTATTTGTACATAGTGTAAATTGCCAGAAGAACAACTTGATTTTCATAGAACAGAAATTCAGACAGACATGATTATTTCCTTAGGAAATACATGTTTGAATGGAATTTTTGAAGTTAAACCTGTCTGCCATTAGGATTCACAAAACACCTCTAGCAAAAGTGTGTGATAAGATTTTACTTGTGCTGGCTCTAACCCTGTTTCTCCTAGTGTGCTCAGGACACACAGTTTGGTGAGGAGAAAGCAGAGTGTTGTATCGGCAAAAGCCTAAGCTTTGGCATCACATGGATTTTGGTTCTGCGATTGTAAAGGATTCCTGAGCAGACAGAACCAATAAGATCTCATATGTGACATTAACCTTCCTTGATTTGCAAACATAAGTGAAATTTGAGCTCTTTGTTTCTTGTAAATGCCTGTATTGAGGAAAAACAGAACTTAGGCACAAATAATCAGAAGCAGCCAACAAACATAATTATATCACTAGGGACTTTCTGTCTGCATAGACCTAATAAGGCAACTGTGTAGCTATAACCAATGAAATTTTTTTTGAAGTACTTCTGGATTCAGTCTATTAAAAACTTCCCTTCACACTTTTTCAACTGGAGCCCCCTACTCATTTTTGGCTTTGAGCTCCCTGATACATTGGTTACTGTTCAGTCAAATAAACTAATACATCACTTGTGCCTCAGGCTACCTGAGTTTAGATTCTGGCATATACCATTTACTTGCTTGTCAACTCAGGTAACTTATTCAGTTCATGTAATCTTTGATTCTTTAATAATACCTACTTTGTATGATTATTGGGAAAAAAATCAGTATATACGGATGTTAGGATAATAGCTGGCATGGTTTTTATTAACTATTGTTATTATTATTAGTGGTATCAGGTATAAAAATATTTTTTCTTCGGTTTTTGAGAGCTTCAAACACGTTTACCTACCCCATGACATAAGCTTTTGGCATAAACCCAGGTGAAGAGAAGACTTAGGTTAAAGAAAATTATGGGTCAAGTCTCCTGTGAACTGAGTCAACATGATGTTAGCAGATGATACAACAGGTAGAAACAAAAGCTCTTAAGTCAAATGGGAGCATTTTATACTATCTTTTAAGTACATAGGTAACATAATAATGGATTCCTATTGCAATTTGGGGAGGATTGCAATCTCATTTCCTAATCTCAGAGTCTAGCTGGAGTAGGGGGCATTTGAGCAGTTAGCAGAAAGAGTATCCACAGGGTTTCCAATTAAGATGAAAGGTGAATTTTTCATTCAGAAAAGGTTTGGAGAATATAGAGAATACCATTTCATACCATTGAAAAGAATTCTGGATCACAAAAGTAAAGGGAAGATTTTTAGGCGGAATTCGTTCAGAAGAGAACAAAGACCGCTATCAGGAGGTCTCTTCATAGATGTGACCGAGGATGATGTAGGTGTGGGTTTTGGCCAGTGCAGCAGCCCCAGGTGTCCCAAGAATTTCTGTGGCTTGCCTGATGCTAGGTGGCAGTGTGTAGCTTGGCCTTCAGGCACATTTCCTGGCTTTCTCAGGACCCTGCATACAGCTTTGCTAGAAGGATGTCTCTAGAGCTTTCCGAGCTTGCTCTTATTTTACCTCTTCTTGATTTTCCTCTTTGATTCTAAAAGTCTCTTGCTACATATGCAGGCTTCTCTGTAAGTTTGAGTTCCCTGTAGTTTTGACCACATTTTGGAGATCATAAGAATTATTACTGAGAAAGTATTCTGACATTTAAGAACAACGAGGTAGATTTTATTCAAGCTCTGGCAGCAGGGGAGAGAGTCTTCAGTACAGAACTGAGATCAGATCTGAATATAGCAAAGACAGATGGGGATTCATAGCTAACAGCCAAAGTGATGGGGTCAATGGATAGAAAATTTCTAAGAACTTTATTGGATATAGATGGGAGATGGGAGATTCTATCAAAATAGTCTGGCAAACCACAGATGAAGATTATGAAAGAAGAGAACTTGGAAGAGACTGAGTATACTTTGGGCAAAAGTGAGTCTTTGACCATATGAAGCTTGCTTTTCTGTCTTTAGCATCTTAGTGCTGGCCGAGAACCTCCTATTGCACCTCTTTGCCCCACCCTTGAGGTTGTATTCCTGAACCTTGATTCTTTATCTCACAAAACAGGATCATTCCTTGCAGTTACATTTTGGATCTAAAATGTGGCCCAAAGTTTCATACATTGAAGGTGTGTTCACAGCTGGTGGCACTTTTGGGAGGGAACAAACACTTCAGGGGGGAGGGTCTGGTTTGAGGAAATAGATCACCAGGGACGTGGCTTTCAAAGGGTAGACTTTGTTCGGGATCCCTTTCTCTCTCTTCACTCTCACTCTCCTTTGTGGCTCCTGTGAGGTTGTGTTTACCATGTACTCCCTGCCTTGATGATTCTGCCTTAACACAAGCCCAGAAACAATGGAAGCAAGTGGCCATGGACTGAAACCTTTCAAACTGTGAGTCAAAGCAAATCTGTTCCCCTTGAAGTTGTTTTTCTTAAAACAATTTTGTCAAAACAATTGAAAGCTGACTCATAGTGATGTGGTTGAGAAGGTGGCAGGGCCAGATACTGTACAATTATGATAGGAATTCTAAACTATTTGAAGCAAACAATCAAAAATTACAAAAAGAAATCCTCCATTTGGCCTCACCTCAGGCCTATGAGATCTGCAAATCCAGAGGTAGGTGTAGGCATTAATATTTTTTTAGAATGTCTGTAGTGATTCAGTGAGCAACCCGGTCAAGGACAAAGTGACACCAGCTCACGCAGTTGCTGCCTGATGAGAATCTCAGTGTGGTTTCACACTGGGATCACAGGTTGCGATGAAACAAAAGAACGGGACTTGTGATTGTTGTGAGGAAACCGCTATTTTCATCAGATGGGATAAGGTATTGATTCAAGGCGATAGAATAGAGAGGGACCTGAGACTCCTTCCTCTCTGATGTCCACATCTATGCCACCTTTGTCTCTGAAGTGGCCATGGAGCTATGACTGACAGGAGAGCACATTAAGTCTCCTTTTCCTGGAAGATCGTTTCCTCCTACGTGGTGATTCCTTTTACATATTTCTTTTCTCTTCTTCTAGATACATTGTGTTACATTAGGGTTTCACAGATGTGTTTGGAATGACTTGACTTTATTCTCTCCAACTTTTCAGACTGCATTTTATATGGAAGAGCACTCCAGATTTTATTTTAGTTTTCTCATATTTCCTAAATGACTTTATCAAGCAATCTACTTCCTAGATTTGTTTTTATTTTTCTTATACTTTTCTAAATGTGCTTATCAAGCAATCAACTTTCTGCATTTGATATGCATTGAGCTATATTAGAAAATAAAATATTAAAAGCAAAGAACGGAAAGTGCCGATTACCAAAGATTAAGGTAGTCATAAAATGTGCATATTTCCTATGGAGGGAATGGAGGGCTTGTGTACTCAGTGCAAACGATGATAAAGATATTAATGTATTGTTTTATAATATGCTATGTAGAATAATCATGCAGAGGGGAATGAATAATCGCATCCCAAAGAGGGATGTTGGAAAGTTTTCTGTGAAAGAGTACCAAGTGCAGACAGAATGTCCAACAATGTAGCAATGATTTTTTGGTAAAAGACTGTAATGTGGAAACTAACAATCATGAGTTCAGCATGTGATGAAAACAAATGATGAAGAGTAAGTGTAGCATTCAAAGGTTTTGCTCTCATGGTGACTGAGATATTTCTTTAATAAATCCTCATAGTGATGAGAGAGAAGTGTCGATTTACTCGATAATATATAATTAAAATAGTGTCTGCTTATTTTGGTCATTTTTAGTTGGGTCTTTAATACATTCAGAAGAAACATTTATTTACCTGCTTTGATATATCTGATGACCCATTCTTCTGGAAAAGATTTCAGAGAAGACAATTGGAATATAGTGGCTACAGTTTTAGAGCAAAAATAAACAGATTTACTACTTCATGATGGGACAAAAAATCAGTTGTTAAATATTTCATATGGATTGTTACTATATGGTTTCACCTTAACTAAATTTTGCACTCTAGATACTCATGCAAAATTTTTTTTAAGGTCTCTTGTTTTCTTTGTAATAGTTGTCCATAACAAAATTTTTGATAAATTAATTCATTTAGAATTCAAGGTACAAAATTCATTGAGTCATACGATTAAAAGGAATGCTATAAGATATTTAATCTACCCACTTTTAAAAGTTATACATTAACAATATTCTGTATGCTTGAGAAGCTCTTTGTTTGGTTGTACGGTATATAGCTCATGTTCTGTTTTGCCACAGTGCATATTTGTTTTTTTTTAAATACATGTGTTCCCTGCTGAATGCTCGGATTCAATACACTTGGGACCATGTCTTATCTATATCCTCTGTGTTTATGATGGTGCTTAGGAAACTGATGACTGAGGCTTATGAAAACACTGGTGCTAGCTAGACTCTACTACATAGATGGTTTTTGAATTTTTGTTAAAATATAATTTTTATTAAAATATTACTGGCGGAAGAGATACCCTACCTTCCCTTAGTAACCAGTTAGAGAATTTTGCTTATACGGTACTTGACCTAATCACTCTAAATGGGCCAAAATAAAATATTTGAAAGATATGCATTTTAAAATATTGCATATTTGGCTACAGTAAAAATGTAATCCATGGTACTACTATAATTGTTATATCTGCTTGGTCAACATAAATCCTTTCTGCCAAAAGTGAACCATGTGATCTTAGCATGATTTTACCGGTATACAGTAACATATCTTTATTTGTTTTTTTAAATAGTTAATATTTTCTGATGAATTAAATAGGACGCAGGATGAAATTTATCCTGGTTTTGTGTTCTTCAACACAGAAAATTCATAAGATGTTCAGTTAGTGATTGTTTAACGTGTTCACAAGGGGCCATAAGTCGTGTGTCGTGCTGCTTGGCAGGTGGCCTGAACCACCAGTGTGCATGCATGACTATTCCATCAGGTGGCTTTTTATGAATTTCATTAGTAAAAAGACCAATAGAAGTCTCTTAAAAAGAACTGATTATATTTGTTTGTACCATTAGAGGTACAAGCTATCCGATGGGGCAGTTGTGCATGGATCACTGGTGGTTCAAGTCAGTAGGGACATGCTAATGGGAAAGGTGAAGAATTTTTAAATTGGCAAAGTATGTTACAAATAGTTTTTATACTAAGTATATTATTAAACTAATTACACTCATTTTGCACACTAAATATCCTGATTTTACATCTTTTACAACTGTATGGAGTCATAAATGAAGTCTGATGTGTCTTTTATTATTAACATCACACTATCTCAGTATGAACCTATGAATATGATTGAGGATGGTTTAAAAATTACTGTAAAATGTTATATAACGGACTTATCTCCTGATTAATTACTGAGTCTTGAGAGTTGGGCATGATAAACTTTCATAATATTATTTTAATAATAAAAGATCAGTTGGGAGGGGCTGAGGATCTAGCTCAGCAGCCTAAGCGCCTGCCCGGCAAGCGTAAGGTCATGAGTTCAATCCCCGGTGCCACAAAAAAAAAAAAAAAAAAAAAAGATCAGTTGGGATCTACTGTGAAACATAATGACTACAGTTAATATACTGCACCCTTGACAAATGGTAAGAGCATGGGTGTGAAGTATTCTCACCACCAAATGATAACCGTGAGGAATTAATTAGTGAGCTTCAGTTCATTTTATAATGTATACATCCTTCAAAATCTCATGTGTACATTATAAATACATGTTTTACCTGTCAACTTAAAATAGAAAGGAAAAGGGTCAAATTAAAAATGATTATTGGAACACAAAAAACTGAAGACCCAACTTATAATTGGGTGCAGTTAAGTGTCTGAGAAATAATAGGTTCATAGTGAGACCCCTGATACTGACTGAAATTGTTGAGCTAAATATAAATAATTGGATCTGTATCTATGAACAATCACTTAATTTTGCAAGCTTTGCCACATAAAAATAAGTCTAAGACTCCACTTATAATCTCATTTTTATGGCATTTGAATAAAGAAATACTAAGAGCAATTACATTACTATGAATTACACATGTTTATTTCCACTGGAATAGGGATGATTGTTATAGGTTCTTAATTGAATGGTTATCATCCATCCATTCATTCTGTGTTTGACTTAATGAGCATTTATGGATTAGGCAGTCTTGTAAAAAAAACATAAACTGGAACGATGAACTAGAAAATACAATAGATCCAGGTAGTTTTTCCCTTTCAATGAGATACTAATTTATTTTCAGAAGACTGTACAGTTTATAAATTATACAGAAGTTATTCTTATTTACAATATAAGCTATGCTTCTATGCAAAGAATTTAAATGCTATGGATAGTAGAAATTGTGACTTTTCGTGAAATATTCAACATTTTAATGCATAAATATCTTTGGTTTTATGATAAAGAATGACTTAAAATAACAATTTCACTATTAGAATTGAAGTGTAAACCTAAGGTTAATTCATGAAATTGCTGTGTTTTGGATAGTAAGAATACACCTATTCAGACTTGTTCTCATTTTGCATAACTAATTCTACTAGGAATATGTATGTGTGTGTGTGTATATATATATATATATATATATATATATATATATATTTATTTTGAAAACATGCCATTAAAATAATATACTAAAATGTGAAATAATATATGTATATATTTTTCTAACTTTATGATGCTTTTAATTTCCTGGAATGACTTGTATTTTAAACTATAATTTGTATAGGCAATTTAAAGTATATATACTTTAATATGCACATAGTCATACAGCAAATGTATTACTTGGAGAAAATATATAAAAACAGCCAGCTATGTTATTTTTATGACGGTATGATGTTTTTATAAGTAAAAAGCCCTGAATGGTTAGGTAGCTGTGTGGGAATATTATGTGTTTAGTAATATTATAAGGTGCATTTGCTCCTGTTCTTTACTGGCTCTCCCTTATTTACACATATAAAAGTCCAATATAGATAGGTCCAGTTCTGCCTGGGACAGTCATTCCTGGTTTAAATGTTGTGTTATGTGGTGTTCTCTGGGGGAAAAGAATCAATAGAAAATATAC